>PVKP010012186.1:0-59134 GCA_004027715.1 Plecturocebus donacophilus | reverse complement strand
CATGTTGGTCAGGCTGATCTTGAACTCCTGACCTCAGGTGATCCGCCCACCTTGGCCTTCCAGAGTGCTGGGATTACAGACGTAAGCCACCGCCCCGGCCTCATTTTTTTTTTAAGACTCAGTCTCGCTCTTGTCCACCAAGCTGGAGTGCAATGGTGGGATCTCAGCTCACTGCAACCTCCGCCTCCTGGGTTCAAGTGATTCTTCTGCCTCAGCCTCCCAAGTTAGCTGGGATCACAGGCGCCTGCCACCACGTCCGGCTAATTTTTGTATTTTTAGTAGAGACGGGGTTTTACCATATTGGCCAGGATGGTCTCGATCGAACTCTTGACCTCAGGTGATTCACCCGCCTCAGCCTCCCAAAGTGCTGGGATGACAGGCATGAGCCACCACGCCCAGCCCCAGCTGCTCATTTTTCAGACAAAGAAACTGAAAGGCAAATGACTTGCCCGAGCCACAGTAGGCCGCCTGATCTAGGTGAGTGCAGTGTCTCCTCGCTGCTCCAGGATGCTCCTGCGGTCCCCCTCCATTGGCAGCACTGAATGCTGAGCGTGCTTAGTGCTGCAGTGGCCACTGTGAAAGGGAAAGAATAGTAGAAACAATCATTTCTCTCCATCTCGACCACTTACCAAGCATCAGGCAGTGCATTAAGTGCTCTTTAGGAACGACATCTAATCATCCAAACAACCCCTGGGAAGAGGACGGGTCATCTATCTGTTGCAGTGGATGGATGTGAGGGAGGATGGCATAAGGGCAGGTGGGATGAGGAGTAAGCCACATTGGCCACTGTCTGTCAGGTCAGTGGGCTGACAGCAGGCTGCCTTAGCTGCCTTTCCCTGCCTCAGATGCAAGCTGGCTGGGCTTCCACAGCTCCAGCCTTCTCCACCCACACTGGGGCTACCAGACTTAGCAAATAAAACTATAGGACAGGCCAAGCTCAGTGGCTCATACCTGTAATCCCAGTACTTTGGGAGGCTGAGGTGGGTGGGTCACGAGGTCAGGAGTTTGAGACCATCCTGGCCAACATGGTGAAACCCCGTCTCTACTAAAAATATAAAAAAATTAGCTGGGCATGGTGGTGGGCACTTGTAATCCCAGCTACTCAGAAGGCTGAGGCAGGAGAATTGCTTGAACCTGGGAGGCAGAGGTTGCAGTGAGCCGAGATCACGCCACTGCACTTAAGCCTGGGCAACAGAGCAAGACTCCGTCTCAAAAAAAAAAAAAAAATTAAAAATTTAATTTTGACAAATTTTGACCCTGTCAAATCCAGGATCATGAAGATTTACCACTATGTTTTCTTCTAGCTCTTACATTTAGTAATTTGTCCTATTTTGAGTTAATTTTTATGTATCATTTGAGGTAAAGGCCCAACTTCCTTCTTTTGCATGTAGCTATCCAGGTGTCCATGTATATTTGTTGAGAAGCTTATTCTTTCCTATTGACTGGTTTGGGCATACATGTTGAAAATCAATTGATAATACATATATGGGTTTATTCTGGACTGTCAATTTTATGCTGTTGAGCTATATGGCACTTCAATATTGCACTGTTTTAATTATGTAGCTAAGGTGGAAATTTCAAAACCAAAGAAGTGTATGAGTTCTCCAACTTTGTTCTTTTTCGAGATAGTTTTAGCTATCTGGGGTCCCTTGTAATTCCATATGAATTTTAGGATCACTTTGCTCATTTCTGCAAAAAACGCAGTTGGAATTTTTATGGGGATTACACTGAGTCTGCAGATCACTCAGTCATCTTTACAATATCAAGTCTTCCAATCCATGAACATAGGATGTCTTTTCATTTATTTAGGTCTTCTTTAGCTTCATTCACCACTGTTGTAGGGTCTTCAGTGCACAAGTCTTGCATCTCCTTGGTTAAAAATATTAGTCTTTTATTGTTTTTGACAAGACTAAAGTTCCATTTTGTAAATGGAATTATTTTCTTAATTTTATTTTCAGATTGTTTATTCCTAATGTATAGAAACACAGCTGATTTTTGTGTATTAATCTTGTATCCTGCAACTTTGCTGAATTTATTTACTAGCTGTAATAGTTTTTGTGTGGATTCTTTAGGGCTTACTACATATAAGATCAAGCCATCATTTGCCAGGTGCCGTGGTTCATGCATGTCATCCTAGCATTTGGGGAGGCTTAGGAAGGAGGACTGTTTGAGCTCAGGTGTTTACACCAGCTTGGGCAACAGAGAGATACTTTGTCTCTACTAAAAATAAAAAAATTGGCCGGACATGGTGGCTCACGCCTGTAATCCAAGCACTTTGGAGGCCAAGGCGGGCGGATCACCTGAGGTCGGGAGTTCAAGACCAGCCTCACCAACATGGTGAGACCCCATCTTAAAAGAAAAAAGGAAATAAAGAAGAAAAAAATAATAAAATAAAATAAATAAAAAAATAAAAAAATTATCCCAGTATAGTGGTGCACGCCCGTAGTTCCAGCTACTGGGGAGGCTGAGGTGGGAAGATCACTTGAGTCCAGGAGTTTGAGGCTACAGTGAGCTGTGATTGCACCACTGCATTCCAGCCTTGGTGACAGAATGAGACTCCATCTCAAAAATAATAAATTTTTAAAAGTATTTGAAAAAAATGAGTGGTTATATCTGTATTAAACAAGTATAGTTTTTTTCTTTATCATTATTCCCTAAATAATGCACTATAGGCCAGGGGTAGTGGCTCACACCCATAATCCTAGCACTTTGGGAGGCCAAGGCAGGTGGATCACCTGAGGTCAGGGGTTCGAGACCAGCCTGGCCAAAATGGTAAAACCCCTTCTCTACTAAAGACACAAAAACTTAGCTGGGTATGGTGGCACACACCTATAATTATAGCTACTTGGAAGGCTGAGGCAGGAGAATCGCTTGAACCCAGGAGGCAGAGGTTGCAGAGAGCCAAGATCACACCATTGCACTTCAGCCTGGGCAACAGGGTGACACTCCATCTCAAAAAAAAAAAAAAATGTATAACACTTATTTACATAGTATTTACATTGTATTAGGTATTATAAGTAATCTAGAGATTATTTAAAGTACACTGGAGAATGTGCATGTGTTATATGCAAATACTATATCATTTTATTTTATTTGTAGAGACAAGGTCTCACTATGTTCCTCAGGCTAGTCTTAAACCCCTGGCCTCAAGTGATCGTCTCACCTCAGCCTCCCAAAGTGCTGGGATTATAGGCATGAGCCACTGCACCTGGCCTATTACACCATTTTATATAAGAGACTTGGGCATCCTTACATTTTGGTACACAAGAGGGGTCCTGGAACCAGTCCCCCATGAACATTAAGGGAAAACTGTACATTGATTTTTTTTTTCTTTTTTTTTGAGACAATCTCATTGTGTCATCCAGGCTGGAGTGCAGTGGCATCATCTCAGCTCATTGCAACTTCCGCCTCCTGGGTTCAAGTGATTCTCTTGCCTCAACCTCCCAAGTAGCTTGGGTTACAGGCGCACGCCACCATGCCTGTCTAATTTTTGTATTTTTAGTAGAGATGGGGTTTCACCATGTTGGACAGGCTGATCTCAAACTTCTGACCTCAAATGATCTGCCTGCATCAGCCTTCCAAAGTGCTGGGATTACAGGCATGAGCCCTGTGCCCAGCCTGTACACTGAGATTCATATGTTGAACTACCTTGCTTGCATTCCCATGATAAATCCCACACGGACATGATGTATAATCTTTTTTTTTTTTTTTTTTAATGGAATCTTGCCCGTTGCTCAGGCTGGAGTGCAGTGGCGCAATCTCAGCTCACTGCAACCTCTGCCTCCCAGGCTCAAGTAATTCTCCTGCCTAAGCCTCCTGAGTAGCTGGGACTACAGGTGCATGCTATCACGCCCAGCTAATTGTTTGTATTTTCAGTAGAGATGGGGTTTCACCATGTTAGCCAGGATGGTCTTGATCTCCTAACCTCCTTATCTGCCCGCCTCGGCTTCACAAAGTGCTGGGATTATGGTGTAAGCCACCATGCCCCATATAATCATTTTAATATGCTGCTGGATTTGATTTGCTAGTACTTTGTTGAGGATATTTGCATCAATATTCATAAGGGATAGTGGTCTGTATATCTTCTTTCTTGTGAGATACTGTCTGGCTTTAGTTTTAGGGTAATACTCCCAGGAGAGGATGGGTTATGATGCATATTCTTCTCTACTTTTTGGAAGAGCTTGAGGATTGGTGTTTATTCTTTATTTGCTTCTAATCGTTTCTTTATTGGAAGTTTTTTGATTACTGATTCAATCTTGTGTTTGAGGTCCATTTAGGTTTTCTGTTTCTTCTTGAGTAAGTTTTGGTTTCTGGGCATTTGTTCATTTAGCCTAGGTTATCTAATTTGTTGTTATACAATTTTTTCATAGTGTTCTTTTATAATCCTTTTTGTATCTGTAAGATTGGCAGTAATTTTTCTTTTTAAAATGTTTTATTTTGTTATTTATTTATTTTTCAGAAACAGAATCTCACTTTATCACCCAGGCTGGAGTGCAGCTGTGTGATCATAGCTCACTGCCACCTTGAATTCCTGGGCTCAAGGGATCCTCCCCACTTAGCCTCCCAAGTAGCTGGGATTACAGGCATGTGCCACAGTGCCCAGCTAATATTTTAATTTTTGAGATGGAGTCTTGCTCTGTTGCCCAGGATGGAGTGCAGTGGCACCATCTCGGTTCACTGCAACCTCTGCCTCCCAGGTTCAAGTTATTCCCTGCCTTAGCCTCCCGAGTAGCTGGGACTACAGACGCATGCCACCATGCCCGGCTAATTTTTGTATTTTCAGTACAGACGAAGTTTCGTCTTGCTGCCCAGGCTGGTCTTAAACCCCTGACTGCAAGTGGTCCACTTGCCTTGCCCTTGCAAAGTGCTGGGATTACAGGCATGAGCCACTGTGCCCAGCCTAATTTTTAAACTTTTTGTAGAGATAGGGTCTCACCTTCTTGCCCAGGCTGGTCTTGAACTCTTGGGTTCAAGCCATCCTCCCACCTCGGCCTCTCAAAGTGCCAGAGTTTCAGGCATAACCGCTATGCCTGGCCACATTTTTATTTTTAATCTTTATTCATTCATTTATATGTTTGCTTTAGAGACAGCATCTTGCTCTATCACCCAGGATGGAGTGAAGTGGAATGATCATAGCTCACTGCAGGCTTGAACTCCAGGCTCAAGGCAATCCTCCTGCCTTAGTCTCCACAGTAGTGAGGACTATAAGCACGAGACACCATGTCCAGCTAGTAGTAATTTTTCTACTTTCGTTCCTTTTTTTTTTTTTTTTTAGACAGGGTCTCACTCTGTTGCCCAGGCTGGAGTGCAGTGGCAAGATCATAGTTCACTGCAGCCCCAACCTCCTGGGCCTCAGCCTCTCAAACAACTGGGACTACAGATATGTGCCACCATACCTGGCTAATTTTAAAAATATTTTTAGTAGAGACAAGGTTTCCCTACATTTCCCAAGCTAGTCTTGAACTCCTGAGCACAAGCAATTCTCTTGCCTTGGCCTCCACAAGTGCCCAGATTACGGGCGTGAGCCACCATACCCAGCCTTATTCCTAACTTCAGTAATTTGAGTCTTCTTTATTTTTTTTGGTCAGTCTAAAGTTTCATCAATTTTCTTGATCTTTTTGGAGAATCAACTTCTGTTTTCATTAATTCTTTATGTTGTTTTTCTCTTTTCTGTTTCATTTATCTCCACTCTAATTTTTATTCTTTCCTTCCTTTTGCTTGCTTTGGGTTTAGTTTATTCTACTTTTTCTATGTATTTACTTTTACTGGTGTTCTTTATTTCTTCATGTGGTTTTGAGTTACTATCTAGTGTTCTTTAACAGGAACCTGAATTGCTTCCTTTAGCTTTTTTTTTTTTTTTTTTTGAGATGGACTTTCAATCTCATTGCCCAGGCTGGAGTGCAATGGCATGATCTCAGCTCACTGCAACGTCTGCCTCCTGGGTTCAAGTGATTCTACTGCCTCAACCTCCCTAGTAGCTGGGATTACAGGCTCCCGCCACCACACCCAGCTAATTTTTTGTATTTTCAGTAGAGACAGGGTTTCACTATGTTGGCCAGGCTGGTTTCTAACTCTTGACATCAGGCGATCCGCCTGCCTCAGCCTCCCAAAGTGCTGGGATTACAGGCGTGAGCCACCATGCCCAGCTTAGCATTTCTTATAGGGCAGGTCTACTAGTGACAAACCCTCTCAATTTTTGTTATCTGGGGATATCTTGATTTCTTTTTCTTTTTTTCCTGAAGGATAGCTTTTCCAGACATAGAAATCTTAGTTGACCTCTTTTGTTTGTTTGCTTTAGCATTTTCTGAATATATCATCCCTCTATCTGGCCCCCATGGTTTCTGATGAGAAATGAACTGTAATCTTATTGAGATTAGTTTATATGTAATGAGTCACTTTTCCTTGTTGTTTTCAAGATTCTCTTTTCTGGCTGGGAGTGGTGGCTCACGCCTGTGATTCCAGCACTTGGGAGGCTGGTAAAGTACACTAGTAGCCTTCAGCCTGGAAAGCAGTCAGCCCCTGAGGCTCTCAGCTCAATAGGCTGCTGGCTAAAAAAAAAAAAAGAATACCAGTAAAAGTAAAAAACATAGGGAAAATACATAAATATAAAAGTTAGTATTAATGTATTTTTAGTTTAAACTCCTTTTTCCCTTATATAATTTAAAATACATCTACAGTAACCATAAATCTATGTCAATGGGCATACAAGGTATAAAAATGTATTTTCTGGCAATAAAAACATGAAAGGTAGGGGATGAAGCTGTAGAGGTGCAAAGTTTTTGTATGCTATTGAAACTAAGTTAGTATTAAGTTGGATCCCTTAAGGTCAGGAGTTTGAGACCAGCTTGGTCAACATGGTGAAACCCCGTCTCCACTAAAAATACAAAATTAGCGAGGCATGAAGGAGGCAGAGGTTACAGTGAGCAGAGATTGTGCCACTGCACTCCAGCCTAAGCAACAGCGTGAAACTCTGTCTCAAAACAACAACAACAACAAAAAATCAAGATTATCCTTTTGTCTTTGTATTTCAATAGTTTGATTATAATGTGTTTGGGTTTTGATCTCTTTATGTTTGTCCTAGTAGGGATTCATTAGGCTTATTGAATGTGAAGACTGAGTCTCCCATTAGATTTTGGAAATTGTGGGACATTATTACTCCAAATATTCTGTCTTCTTTCTCTGCCTCCTCTCCATCTGTGACTTTCATCATGCATATGTTGTTATGCTTGATGGTGTTCCATGGGTCTCTTAAACTTCATTTGTTTTTCTCCATTCTTGCTCCTCAGATTGTTAATCTCAATCGACTTATCTTCAAGTGTGCTGATTCTTTCTTGTGCCAGCTCTAATCTACTATTGAGCTCCTCTAGTGAATTTTTATTTCAGTTATTATACTCTTCAACTCCAGGATTTCTTTCCTTTTTCTTTTTCTTTTCTTTTTTTTAATATTATTCTCAGATCATACCCAAAACTCCAGGGTTTCAATTTTTAAAAAAAATAATTTATCTTTATTGATATTCTATATTTAGTGAAACATAGTTCTCATGGTTTCCTTTAGGTCTTTGAATATATTTAAAATAGTTGATTTAGGCCAGGTGCAGTGGCTCACGCCTGTAATCCCAGCACTTTGGGAGGCTGAGATAGGTGGATCACTTGAGGCCAGGAGTTTGAGACCAGCCTGGCCAACATAGTGAAACTCCATTTCTACTAAAAAAATACAAAAATTAGCTGGGTGTGGTGATAGGCGCCTGTAATCCCAGCTACTCAGGAGGCTGAGGTAGTAGAATCACTTGAACCTGGGAGGTGGGGTTGCAGTGAGCCGAGATAGTGCCCCTGAACTGCAGCCTGGGTGACAAAATGAGACTCCATTTCAAAAGAAAATTAATTAATTAATTAAAATAGTTGATTTAAAGTCTATCTATAAAGTCTAACGTTCGTGCTTCCTCAGAAACAGTTTCTATTAAATTTTTTTCCCCCACACACAAACTATGCTCTCTTGTTTCTTTGAATGTCTCATTAATTTTGTTTGGAACAGGACATTTTTAATATTTAAAGGTAGCAACTCTGGAAATCAGATTTCCCGGCACCCCAGAGTTTGTTATTGAGGCTTGTAGTCGTCGTGGGGTTGTTAGGATTTTTGTTTTTTGTTTTTTGTTTTTTTTTTGGTGACTTTTCTGAATTAATTTTGTGAAGTCTGTATTTTTTCTTGTGTGTATCCACTAAAGTCTTTGTTTTATTACCTTAGTGATCAGCCAGCTAATGGCTTGACAGATATTTTCTTAAATACCTACAACAATGATAACAAAAGCCTTCCAGTCTTTGCAGAGAGCTCTGTTTGTGTGTGGGTACATACGTTCAACTCTAAGCAAAGCAATTTACAACTGTGTCTTAGCCTTTGTCTTCTGCTTCCAGAGAGCCTGAAGAGCAGGCAGAGGCAGGAGTTTAGGACCTTTTTAGGTATTTTCTGAGCATGCACCCAGCCCTAGGCATGCATGTGCACCTCTATTCCCCAGACTATCTAGGAGCTTTTCAAAGCCCTTAGGGACTTTTGAAATTTTCTACTATACCATTTGCACTGATATCTGATCCTTTTCTTTAGTCATATAATTTATATATATATGCTTACTCAGGCTAGGCACAGTGACCCACACCTGTAATTCCAGCATTTTGGAGGCCTAGGTGGGTGGATCACCTGAGGTCAGGAGTTCAACACCAGCCTGGCCGACGTGGAGAAACCCTGTCTACTAAAAATACAAAAATCAGCTGAGCCCAGTGGTGCACACCTGTAGTTCAGCTACTTGGGAGGCTGAGGCAGGAGAATCACTTGCACCTGGGAGGTGGAGGCAGTAGTGAGCTGAGATCGCGCCACTGCATTCTACGCTGGGTGACAGAGAGAAACTGTCAAAAAAAGAGAAAAAAGAGAAAGAAAGAAAGAGAGAGAGAAAGAGAGAAAGAAAGAAAAAGAAAAAAGAAAGGAAAGAAAGAAGGAAAGAAAGAAAGAAAGAAGAAAGAAAGAAGAAAGAAAGGAAGAAAGAAGAAAGAAAAGAAAGAAGAAAGAAAGAAAGAAAGATGGATATTAAGGCTCTGCCAGTGAGGACTCAAAACGAAGTGAAGGAAATGTTACTAGAAACAGAAGTGGAAGAGATTCCTGTTATATAGAGGTACTATACTTTGTCCTACAGTTGCATGGAAAGCAGAATTTGTGAGTGATGCACTTGAAAATTTAGCTGAGATGATTTCCAAGCAAAAGGGGAAGTTCCCGTTTCTCTTCTTGTTGATGGTAGCAAAATGTGAGAGGTAAAACATACATTCAGGAAAGAACTGCTAAGCAAAAGGAGACCAGCACTTGATGACTTCGGAAATTCTCAGCTGTCCAGATTGCACACACATACACGCAAAGCTAAAATTAGGCAACTCACTATTAGGAAAGTGTGCTCTGAAGAGAAGGCCATGGGTATGGCTGGAAAGCTTTTGCTAGTTTTCAGAATATTAGGTGTGTGATTCAACCATCTCAGCAGAAGCCAGGAATAGAAATGAGATTACCCAGGAAAGATCTGTGGAGGACCCTGTTTTTAAAGACGTGGGTCCCCATGATACACAGGAGAACCACAGTTTTCAAGAATGTTATGCCAGCAGAAACACGGCCAGCTCAGACTGAAAGCAGAGGACAGAGACAAAATGATGTGAAGGAAGGCTGTTGGACTCCCAAAATTCTACAGGTAGAAAACAAGCCTATAAAACTGCTTGGCTTCAAGTGTGTATTACCTGTGAAGGAAAAGGAAGAATGGGGCCTGGTATACTGGCTCACACCTATAATCCTAGCACTTTGGGAGGCCAAGGCAAGGCAGATCACCTGAGGTCAGGAGTTCGAGACCAGCCTGGCCAACATAGTGAAACCCTGTCTCTACGAAAAATACAAAAATTAGCTGGGCGTAGTGATGGGCGCTTGTAATCCCAGCTCCTCAGGAGGCTGAGGCAGGAGAATTGCTTGAACCTGGGAGGCAGAGATTGCAGTGAGCCAAGATCGTGCCATTGCACTCCAACCTGGGCGACAAGAGTGAAACTCCATCTCAAAAAAAAAAAAAAAAAAAAAAAAGAAAAAGAAAGAATGACTCAAAGGGCAGAGCCTCAGGCTCAAAGGACAGAAACTCAGGCCCAGAGGCCAGAGAAGTAGGTGCAGAAGCTGGAACTGTGGATCATAGAAGATTGACCTCAGGCCTTGAAATATAATGAAATCTGCGCTATTACAATAGATTAGGAAATTGCTTGAGACCAGTGACCCTTTCTCCCTTCCATTGTCTCCCTTTTGGAATGGGAATGACTATAATTATTATACTATGCCTATCCCACTGTTGTATTTTGGGAATAGAGAACCTGTTTTCTAGTTTTGCGATTTCAGAGATGTAGAGGAATTTGTCCCCAGAATGGATCACACCCAGGGTCTCATTCATGCATGATTTAGAAAATGAGATTTGGGGTTTTGAGCTGATTATATTTAGATGAGATTTTGGACTTGAGTTCATTTTGTAATGACTTTGAGACTTGAAGATGTTGGGATAAGAAAGTATATTTTGTGTGTGGAATGGAGGAGAATCTTTTAGGGCCAGAGGGAAGGTTCTGGAAGGCCACAAAATGCCCCTACCCCAAAGATGTCAGATCCTAATTCCTGGAACCTGGAAGTGTTACGTTATATGGAAATGGTCTTTGGTAGATATAATTAAGGATCTTGAAATTGGGATACTATCCTGAATTATTGTGGCAGACCCTAAATGCAATCACATGTATCCTTATAAGAGGGAGGCAAAAGAGATCTGACACACACAAAAGAGGAAAAGGCGCTGTGAAGATGGAGGAGTGATGTGGCCAAAAGCCAAGAAATGCCGGCAGCCATCAGAAGTTGAAAGAGACAAGGAATGGATTCTCACCTGGAGCCTCCAGAGGAAGCACGAAGCTACCAAAATTCTAATTTTGGCCTAGTGATGCAGATTTTGAACCTCTAGTCTCCAGAATGGTGAGAGAATAAATTTTATTGCTTTAGGTCACCCAGTGTGCAGTAATTTGCCACAATTGTCATAGGAAATGAATGCAATAACACAATGCATTTATCCATTCTTTGCTTGTTGGACACAGAGATTGCTGTTGTGAAAAGTCTTGTCCATGTTGCCCAGTGCAAATGCACGAGTTTCTATACACGGGAGTGGAATTGCCTGGTGATAGCATATGCAAATGTTCAATTCTACAACGTAATACCAGATTGTTTACCAAAGTGGTTGCACCAGTTTATACTCCTACCAGCACTGCAGCTTCTGCTGATCCACATCTTGTCATCACTTGGTATTGTCAGATTTCTTGATTTTTGTCAATATTGGTGAGTGTAAAATGGTGTCTTATTGTAACTTTATATGCATTTCCCTCATTACCATTGTGGTTAAGCTTGAGCATACTTTTAAACTCATATTGGCTATTTGTAATTCCTCTTCTGTGAAATGCGTGTTCATGTCTTTTGCCCATTTTTCTAATAAATCATTTTCTATCTTTTTATTGACTTCTAGGAGTTCTTCTTATACATACTAAAACTTTATTTTTATGGATTATCTTTTTACTTACATTATGGTATCTATTGATAAAAAGTTCTTGATCTTATTAATGTAGTTGAATTTATCAATCTTTTCTTTCATGGTTAGCATTTTTTATGCCTTTTACCCCTTCCCTGAAGTAAAAACAATACTCTCCTATAATGTCTTTTAAGAGTTTTGGGCCAGGCACAATGGCTTATGCCTGTAATCCTAGCAATTTGGGAGGCCAAGGCAGGAGGATTGCTTGAGGCCAGGAGTTCAAGACCCGCCTGGACATTATAGTGAGACTCTGTCTCTGTAACTAATAAAAAAGCCTGGTGTGGTGGTGGGTGCCTGTGGTTCCAGCTACTCAGGAGGCTGAGGCATGAGAATTGCCTGAAGGTTGAGGCTGCAGGGAGCCATGATTGCACCACTGCACTCCAGCCTGGATGAAAGAGTAAGAACCTGTCTCAAAAAAAATAAATAAATAAAAGAGTTTCACTTTCCACATTTAAATTGTTAATCTGTCTGGATTATTTTTCTGTATAGTGTGAGGTAGTCCCAATTTTTTTATTCACACAGAAACGACCAGTTGTTCCTATACCAATTATATGTTATTGTCCCTCATTTCTCCACCTATCAGCAAGGCCATCTCAAAGCTCCAAACATGTAGTCTGTTTCTGTTTCTCATTTGATTTCATTAGTCCGTTTGTCCATTCTAGCCCAACTATTTTTATTGCTAGAGTTTTATAATTCATTCTGATAGCTGGAGGGAAAGCACCTCACTTCCTTCTTCTCCTTCAAGGGTATCTTAGATATTCTTGACTCTTACTCTTCTAAATTTTAAATTTAGCATGTCAGATTTCAAGAAAATCTCTGTTGGAATTTTTATTGCAACTGCATTAAACCTATAGATCAAATTGGAGAAAATCAACATCTTTGTGAAATACTCAGTTTTATAGTTTGCATTCAATATTTATAATTATAATTTAGATTATATAATAATTTATATTAGAATGACTATAATTTTATAATTAGCATTCAGACTTAAAATATTATTCATAATAAATTTTGCATATCTTTTGTCAGATTTATTGTAGATGCTTGTCCTGTCGTGCTATAGTAATAACATATTTTTAAAATTCTATTGTCTGGCTGAGCATGGTGCTCATGCATGTAACCCCAGCACTTTGGGAGGCCAAGGTGGGATGATGGCTTGAGCCCAGGAGTTTGACAACAGCCTGGGGAACATAGTGAGATCCCCATCTCTACAAAAAAAATGTTTTTTAATTAGTGGGGCGTGGTGGGGCATACCTGTAGTCTCAGCTACTCAGGAGGCTGCAGCAGGAGGATTGCTTGAGCCCAAGAGGTTGAGGCTGCAGTGAGCCATGATCATGCCACTGCACTCCAGCTTAGGCAAGAGTGTCAAACCCTGTCTCAAAAAATGTTCTGTTTTCCAATTGTTGCTGGTATAAATCTGCAAATAATTTTTATATTAATATAAGTCAACCTTTTTGCCAAATTCTCTTATTATATTTTTGCCAAATTCTCTTATTATAACAATTTTATATTTTTATTATATATTATATAATATTATATAACAATTATATATTTTTGCCAAATTCTCTTATTATAACAATTTGCCTGTGGCGTATTTTGGATTTGTTATGTATACAACAATATCATCTACGAATAATGACAGTTCTAGTTTTAATTTTCCAATATTTATGTCTTAAATTTCTTTTTCTTGTCTTATTGCACTGGCTGCAATCACTACAATGTTAAATAGAAGCAATGAGAGAGCAGCCATGCTTGTCTCATTTCTGATTTTAAAAGAATGTTTGCCGTATTTCACTAGTAAGAATGTTTTCTGTGGGATTTTGGTGGATACTCTGCCAGGTTAATGAAGTTCTCTCTCTTTTTTTTCTTTTGAGACGGAGTCTTGCTCTGTTGCCCATGCTGGAATCTTGCTCTGTCACCCAGGCTGGAGTATAGTGGCACAGTCTCAGCTCACTGCAGCCTCTGTCTCCGAGGTTCAAACAATTCTCCTGCCACAGTCACCTGAGTAGCTTGAATTACAGGTGAAGGCCACCACGCCTGGCTAATTTTTTCATTTTTAGTAGAGACAGGGTTTCACCATCTTGGCCATGCTGGTCTTAAACTCCTGACCGCAAGTGATCTGCTTGTCTTGACCTCCCAAAATGCTAGCATTACAGGCATGAGCTACTGCGCCCAGCCTCCTCTCTCTTTCTTTTTAAAATTTTGATTTTTATCAGTCACATGTAGATATAATTTTAAAAATCAGTCAAAAAGGCTTATGATAAAATACAGCAATTTTCCACTTCACTCCTCCATCCCCCTCTAGCTGTTTCTTCTGGGATTTATACATCTTCATATTTCTAAATAATGTGTCTACTGATAGTTTTTTATTAATCAATTTCAGAAATTACCTATTGAATTCTTATTTGGCAGATGAGAATTTAATTTGCTTATATCACTATGAATTAAAATAACAGTGGTTAAATGAATATTTGACATTTACACTTTTTTTCTTTTTTTCTTTTCTTTTTTATTTGCTTTAAAAAAAATTTTTTTTCGGCCAGGCACAGTGGCTCATGCCTGTAATCCTAGCACTTTGGGAGGCTTTATGAAAAAAAATTTTTTTAATTAATTTTTTTTTTTTTTTTAAAGATGGGGTTTCATCATGATGGCCAGGCTGATCTTGAACTCCTGACCTCAGGTGATCCACCCACCTCGGCCTCCCAAAGTGCTAGGATTACAGGCATGAGCCACTGCTTGACATTTACATTTTTATGCTTACTCAATATTATTCATAACTGAGCACTTTGGGGACTATGATTATATTTTTCACTTTTGATTTTCCCTAAAGTTAGTAACTATCTGTTTAAAAATTGCTCAGCTTTCTTTGTAACTTTTGCTAATTTCTCTCATGCCTTTCAATGTCTTCAGTCATGTTAGTTGACCTATCAGTCTCAGTGAGTTTCTGTGGCACCATTATTCCAAGTAACCACCTTTCTCCTCTATCTGGGCTGGTTGCTTTTCATGCTGCTACACAGTCATTGTCCTGGGACTTCGCTGTCATCCTTGCGATAACCATTCTCATTCTCCTGAGTTCCCTGCTTTGCTAGATCTCCTGTGTGTCTTTCTTTCTTATGATTTACTCCTCTGTTTTGTTGGAACACATCCTGTAATCATTCATGAGTGGTAGAGTGATGTAGGGTGATGACTGCGCTCAGCATCCCAGCCTCTTGATCTTCTGCTTTCTAATTTAGACTGATTGCCCTCTTTGCCTACTTGGGATCCCAGGATATGCCGTCACTACCATCCTGAAGGTTCTCTTCCCTTTGATCCTGGGTTGACTTTCCTGTCTTCTGCCTACTCGTTCTTCTTTCTTGCTACCCCTTCATTGTGCTGGAGTCCATCTGTCTTAGTTCACTCCTGCAGCTATAGCAAAATACCTTAGACTGGGTAATTCAGAAATAATAGAAATATATTTCTTGCAGTTCTGGCTGCTGGAAAGTCCAAGATCAAGGCGCCAGCGATTCACTGGTAAGAGCGTCCTCTCTGTTTCCAAGATGGCACCATCTTGCTGCATCCTCACATGGAGGAAGTGACAAACACCGTATATCACATGGCAGATGGGTGAAAAGGGACTAGGGTGCTCCCTTCAACCTCTTTTTGTAAGGTAACTAATCCCACTCATAAAGGCTCTGCCCTCATGACTTAATCACCTTCTAAAGGGCCCCACCTTTTAATACCATCACATTAGCAATGAAGTTTCAACATATGAATTTCAGAGGACACATTCAGACCTAGCAGCATCTTTTAGCAGCTAATGAGGAAAGATCATGAGATGATTAAGTTTTTTGAGACCATAAATATGTAAAAAAAAAAAGTTTTTATTCTATGTACCCTCATACTTAAGTGATAATTTGGCTAGCAAAGAATTCTAGGTTGAAAATAATTTTCTTCCAGATTTTTGAAGGCATTCTTCCATTTTCTTCCTGCATCTATGTGGCTGTTGAGAAGTCCAAATCATTTTGATTCCAGACCGTTTGTTGTGACTATTCCTGGAGAAGCTTGTAAGATTGCTTTGTCATTTTCTGAAATTGTACCGATGAGACTTAGTGTTTTCATTGCCTCTACTAGGCACAAGGAGAACTTTTTCTTTTTTTTTTAATGACACAGGATCTCACCCTGTCACCCAGGCAGGAGTGCAGTAGTATGATCACTGTTCACTGCAGCCCCAACCTCCTGGGCTTAAGCGATCCTCCCATTTCCGCTGGGACTACAAGGCAGGCATCATCACACCCAGCTAATTTTTTGATGTTTTGTTGAGATGGGGTCTCACTATGTAGCTCAGGCTGGTCTCAAACTCCTGAGCTCAAATGATTTTCCTTCCTCAGCCTCCCAAAGTGCTGAGATTACAGGTGTGAGCTAAGTTGGGGTTTTTCAATTTGAAAACTCATATACTTCAGTTTTGGGAAACAATTTTGAGTTTTTTGTTTTTTTTTAATTGAGATGGAGTCTCAGTTTGTCACCCAGGTTGGAGTGCAGTGGTGCGATCTCAGCTCACTGCAACGTCCGCCTCCTGGGTTCAAGCAATTCTCCTGCCTCAGCCTCCCAAATAGCTGAGATTACAGGCGTGTGCCACCATGCCTGGCTAATTTTTTGTGTTTTTAGTAGAGACGGGGTTTCACTGTGTTAGCCAGGATGGTCTTGATCTCTTGACCTCGTGATCCACCCACCTCAGCCTCCCAAAGTGCTAGGATTACAGGCGTGAGCCACTGCACCCAGCCATCTTGAGTTATTTATTTGATGCTTTACCCCCTTCATTTTCTTCTGTTCCTTCTTTATTCAGACATGGAACCCCCTAAATTGATTTTCTACTTTTCTAATCTTTTCTCTATTGTCCATTTCTTTCTTTTTGGGGGACACTCCCTCAACTGTGACTTCCAGCTTTACTCATTGTTTTCATTTCTGCCATCATGCTTTTAAAAAATATGTTATTTTCCGGCCAGGAGCGGTGGGTCACGCCTGTAATCCCAGCACTTTGAGAGGCCGAGGTGGGTGGATCACCTGAGGTCAGGAGTTCAAGACCAGCCTGGCCATCATGGTGAAACCCTATCTTAAAAAATATATATATATATAATTTTCCAATAGTTTTTGCTGTTCTCTGAATGTTTACTTTCATAGAATCAGGTTCTTATTTCATGAATGCAACACTTTCTTTTCTCACTCTGAGGTTATTAATACCTCTTCTCCCTCCTCCTCGCCCTCCTTCTCCTCCTCCTCTTCACCTCCTCTTCTCCTTCTTTTTTTCTACAGAGTCTGTTTCCTGCAAGTTGGGTTTTTGTCTGCTTACTGGGTTTGGTCTCTCTTAAGGTAGAGAGGTTTCTCCTCAGTTGTCTAAAAATCCTTGATTGCTCATTATTAAGAATGAGATCTTAAAAACTGATGGCAAGCATGTTGACTTTGAGCTGGCTGGATATTTTATTGGGTAACATTCATCTTAGATCTCTCTTCCTGGGTTGGCCAGAGTCCCACCGAGGGGCTGTCTGGAGGGTAAAGGTCTGGCGTTACCCTCCTGGTGACCGAGTTGCCATTTTGGCTGACAAGTGAGAGAAAGGGGTTGGAGGTCTCAGATTTCAGTGTGTGTACAATTACTTAACCCCCTTAATCCGCTAGTGGCGCAAAGACCCTCTGTTTTGCCGTCTCCAGAGAATAAATCTTCAGGGTTATGCTAGACTCAGAAAGGGGCAGTTGGCCAGTGGCGTGGAGTAGAGGAGGGGATCTAGGGATCGAATTGCTCTCGGTTTGCTTTGATCTAGTGCTCTGTTCTTCAGCTTCTACTACCAATGCCAGTGGTCTCTGCTGCCACAGTTCCTGAGGTTCTGTTGCCTTGATGTAGCCATAATTCAAAGAGACTTTTTGATATCTCACACCATAATGATGTGTCTCTTTTCCCCTGTAGCTTTAATCATTTTTGCTTTAAACATTTTAGTCTATTTTATTAGGCACACATTAATTTAGATGGTTATATCTATCTGCTGAATTTTTAAAAAAACAGTGTCATCATTTTATTATTACTGCATAGTGACCACCTCTACCCTAATGTTTTTCATCTTAAAGTTTGCTACTAATTTGATTTTTTTGAAACAGGGTCTTGCTGTGTTGCCCAGACTGAATGCAGTGGCATGATCACAGCTCATTGCAGCCTTGACCTCCCAGGCTACAGTGTACCTTCTGCCTCAGCCTCCCAAGAGCTGGAACTACAGGCTTGCACCACCACGCCTGGCTAATTTTTTATTTTTTGTAGAGATGAGTTCTCCCCATGTTGCCGAGGCTGATCTCAAACTCCTGAGCTCAAGTGATCCTCCCTCCTCAGCCTCCCAAAGTGCTGGGATTACACGCATGATTTACCACGATTCGTATTTTTTTTTTTTTTTTGAGACGGAGTCTTCCTCTGTTGCCCAGGCTGGAGTGCAGTGGGGCGATCTTGGCTCACTGCAACCTCTGTCTCCCGGGTTCAAGAGATTCTCCTGCCTCAGACTCCCGAGTAGCTGGGATTATAGGCACCTGCCACCGCACCTGACTAATTTTTGTATTTTTAGTAGAGACGGGGTTTCACTATCTTGCCCAGGCTGTTCTCGAACTCCTGACCTCATGATCCACCCACCTCGTCCTCCTAAGGTGCTGGGATTACAGGCATGAGCCACCGTGCCCGGCCCATGATTCAGCTTTAAGTTTGGTTATCAATGCAGAAATACCACCTTGCTTTTCGTGTAACTTTTTCAAGCTCATCCTTTCCATATCCTTCTGCTTAGGTGTGTCAGATATGCCTTTTTAAAAAACATTTTGAACACTTTTAAGTGAACAGTTCAGTGGCATTAATTACATACCCATTGTTGGGCAACCATCATCCATATCTAGAACCATTTTTGTCTTCCCAAATGAAACTCCATGTCCATTAAACAGGTATCACCTCCCCTCCATTCTCTATTTTCTTTTCTTGATTTCATAGACCTTATGAGCCTATGCTTGGCTCCGAGCGGTGGCTCATGAATGTAATCTCAGCACTTTGGAAGGCCAAGGTGGGCGGATCACCTGAGGTCAGAGGTTCAAGATCAGCCTGGCCAACATGGCGAAACTCGTCTCTACTAAAAGTACAAAAAAATTAGCTGGGCATTGGTAATACCAGCTACTTTGGAGGCTGAGGCAGGAGAATCACTTGAACCTGAAAAATTGTGGCCACTTTTTCTAGGATTGCAGTGAGCTGAGATCATGCCACTGCAGTCCAGCTTGGGTAATAAGAGTGAGACTCCATCTTAAATAAATAAATAAATAAGTCTATGCTTTACATCTGTTTTTAACTTCTTTTTCATATCTTCCATCTTTGCACGTGTGTTTCTGTGCTGCCTTTTGATTCTTTTTTTTTTGTTTTAAAATATGGGTTGTTATTATTCTTTAGGTTTGAAGATACAGGTGCACTAGGGGAGGTCCCCAAATGCCAGTGGGACCTCAACCCCAGTCGGTGTCCAGGCTCTTGACACTATCACGAGAGGGAATTCAAAGATGAGTCAGAACATAGTGAAAGTATGGAGATGTATTGCTAAGCAAAAAGTACACACTCTAAAAAGGGGAATGTGGCATACTCAAGAGAGTGAGTCACCTAATTCTTTAGATATACCTTACATAGCTCTAATTCTCTCTTTAGCTGCTGTTTAACTTGTTCTTTTAGATATTTATTTACTTATTTAATCATTTTTAAGATCTGCTTAGGGCTGGGTGCAGTGGCTCATGCCTGTAATCCCAGCACTTTTTGAGGCCCAGGCGAGTGAATAGCTTTATTCTAGGAGTTCGAGACCAGCCTGGCCAACATGGCGAAACCCTGTCTCTACTAAAAACACAAAGATTAGCTGGGCATGGTGGCATGTGCCTGTAATCCCAGCTACTCAGGAGGCTAAGGCATGAGAATCTCTTGAACCCGAGAGGCGGAGGTTGCAGTGAGCCCAGATTGCACCACTGCACTTCAGCCTGGGCGAGGGCAGAGCGAGACCTTGTCTTAAAACAAACAAACAAAAACAAAACTGCTTGGTTCTCCTTGATAATCTCTTGTTGTTTATTCATCTTCAATTCACACATATTTTTAAAAAATTGTTTTTAAATTTTTTGAGACCAAGTCTCACTCTGTCTCCCAGGCTGGAGTGCAGTGGTGCGGTCTCAGCAGCTCACTACACCTCTGCCTCCTGGGCTCAACCGATTCTTGTGCCTCAGCTTCCTGAGTAGCTGGGACAACAGGCATGTGCCACCACGCCCAGCTAATTTTTGTGTTTTAGGAGAGACAGGGTTTCACCATTTTGCCCAGGCTGGTGTCAAACTCTTGGGCTCAAGCGATCCACCTGCCTCAGCCTCCCAAAGTGCTGGGAGCCACCATGCCCGCCCATACATATACATTAACAGTAACTTATCATATATTTCAAAATAGCTACAAGAGATGATCTGCAATGCTCCCAACACAAAGAAATGATAAATGTTTGAGGTGACGAATATCCCAGTTACCCAGATTTGATCATTATACATTGCATGCTTGTTTCAAAAGGTCACATATACCTCACAAATATGTACAACTATAACATAGCCATAAAAATTAAATTCTTTTTTTTTGTTTTTTCTTTTGTAAATTGTTTGTGGGTCCTTTTTCTTTAAAAATTGATTCTAAAAATTCATACATTAACCTTTCAACATCATATCTAGGAGACCACTATCTGGAGTCCTGTAGCATCTAAATCTGTTGTGTGTTGTTTCTATTGAGTCTTACTCATAGTTGCTAGCATGTTTACATGCTGGTGATCTCTGATTGTGAGCTCATTTCTTGATGTTGAGCAATGGAAATCCTTCATATCTGAATTTGGATACATTCCTCCAACGAGGATTTGAATCTGCTTCTGCCTAGAGCCAGGGGTGTCATCAACATGGAACACTTCAGCCCTCTCTGAGGGTCCTAGCTCCATGAACTTTCAGGGTCCCAGTTCCATGTATTCTGAGGGTCCCAGCTCCATGTATTCTGAGGGTCCCAGCTCCATGTATTCTGAGGGTCCCAGCTCCATGTATTCTGAGGGTCCCAGCTCCATGTATTCTGAGGGTCCCAGCTCCATGTATTCTGAGGGTCCTAGCGCCATGTAGATGCCCAACATTCAGCTGCCCAACCTCCCTCCTGGCCAAGCTCCCAGCTTTGGCTCCATTTTCCTTTATGGGTTAGGAAGTGGCTTTGGCAGACAAGGCCTAGAGCTTGATAGACAACAAGTCCTCAAAGAATTGTAGCCTCTTTTTCTAGGATTTTTTTTTCTGTAGCAGGAAGCTTCCTCTCTGCTCCAAGTCCACCACATCACTAGGAGCAGAAATTCTCCAACCCATTCCACACTCATCCATAGACGTCATCTTTTTGACATGCAAATCCATTCACATCACACTCCTGCATAAATCCTTCAGTGATTCCTCTTTGTCCTTAAGTATAAAGTTTGAACTCCTTACCTAGTATACTGTATTAGTCCATTCTCTCATTGCTGTAAGAACCACTCAAGGCTGGGTAATTTATAAAGAAAGGAGGTTTAATTGGCTGACAGTTCTGCAGCTGTACAGGAAGCACAGCTGGGGAGGCCTCAAGAAACTTACAATCATGGCAGAAGGTGAAAGGGAAGCAGGCACGCCTTGCATGGCTGGAGCAGGAGGAAGAGAGCAAAGGGGGAGGTGCTGCACACTTTATTTTTTTGAGATGGAGTCTCAGCTCTGTCGGCCAGGCTGGAGTGCAGTGGTGTAATCTCGGCTCACTGCAACATCTGCTTCCTGGGTTCAAGCAATTCTCCTGCCTCAGCCTCCCAAGTAGCTAGGATTACAGGCACACACCACCATGTCCAGCTAATTTTTGTATTTTTACTAGAGATGGGGTTTTACCATGTTGCTCAGGCTGGTCTCGAACTCCTTACCTCATGATCTGCCCACCTCAGCTTCCCAAAGTGCTGGGATTATATGCATAAGCCACTGTGCCCGGCCAGTGCTACATACTTTTAAACAACAAGATCTTGTGAGAATTCACTATCATAAGAACAGCAGGAGGGAAATCTGCCCCCATGATCCAATCACCTCCCACCTGGTCTCTGGTTCAATGCTGGAAATTACAATTCGACATGAGATTTGGGTGGGGACGCAGAGCCAAACCATACAGCACACAAAACCCCACGTGATCTAACCCCTGACTCTCTTGCCAGCCCCAGCTCTTTCAATGGTCTCCCTTTCCACTCCCAAACTCCTGCCTCAGGAAATTTTTTCAGACTTCTAACCCTGTCTAGGTTAGGAGTTCCTGGATGTGCTCCCAGACCACTTTGTACTTCCCCTATCCTTGTACCTCCCCTATCCTTGTACCTGACCCGTGGTCCTGTGTGTTAGTCTGTTTTGCGTTGCTATAAGGAATACCCGAGACTGGGTAATTTATATAGAAAAGAGGTTTCTTTGGCCCACAGTTCTGCAGACTGTACATGAAGCATGGCCTCAGCATCCGCTTCTGGTGAGGGCCTCAGGATGCTTCCAATCATGGCAGAAGGTTAAGGGAGAGAATGTATGGCATATGGTGAGAGACAGAAAAAGAGAGAGATGAGGGGAGGTCCCAGACTCTTTTTTTAAGAGTCAGATCTGGCCGGGTGTGGCGGCTCATGCCTGTAATCCTAGCACTTTGGGAGGCCGAGGCGGATGGATCACCTGAGGTCAGGAGTTCGAGAGCAGCCTCATCAACATGCTGAAACTCTGTCTCTACTAAAAATACAAAAATTAGCTGGGCATGGTAGTGTGTGCCTATAATCTCAGCTACTCAGGAGGTTGAGGCAGGAGAATTGCACCAGGAGGTGGAGGTTGCAGTGAGCTGAGATTGTGCCATTGCATGGGCCTGGCACGAGGCAGGAAAGAGTGATGAAATAAAAGCTTTCTGTATCGAAGCCAGGTGTAACTCACGTCTATAGTCCCAGCACTTTGGGAGACTGAGGTGGGTGGATCACTTGAAGTCAGGAGGTCAAGACTGGCCTGGCCAACACAGTAAAACCCTGTCTCTACTAAAAATACAAAAATTAGCTAGGCATGATGGCGTGTACCTGTAGTCCCAGCTACTCGGAAGGCTGAGGCACGAGAATCACTTGAACCAGGGAGGTGGAGGTTGCAGTGAGTGGAGATCGTGCCATTGCACTCCAGCCTGGGCAACAGAGTGAAAGTCCATCTTAAAAAAAGAATCAGATCCTGCAGTAACTCATACCACAGGGAGGGGACCAAGCCATTCATGAGGGAACCAAGCCCCCATGACCCAAACAGCTCCCACAAGGCCCACCTCCAACATTGAGGGACAAATACCCAAACCATATCATGCTGTAATTAGATGTCTGAATTCCCCCTACACATAATCCCCTTCTAAACTGTATACTTCATGAGCGCAGAACCATTGTCTGTCTGGTTCGCTAATATGCCATCAGCACTTGGCACCTGTGTCCTTAAATATCTGATGAATGAACACCTCTACTGAGCTCTCAGTGTTTTTCTTATTGATTTTTGCAAATTCTTTACATGTTAAAGATGTTAACAAATTGCCATTGCCTGGGAATATTCTCCCCAAGTTAATTTGCCTTTTAATTTTAGCTTTTTTTTTTTTTTTTTTTTTGGCAGGGAGGAGCATGAAGACTCTTTACATTTGAGTGCGAGCAGATCTATTGATCCTTTTCTGTTAAGATCTCTTCAAAATATTTCCAAGTTTAGAAAGTCTTTCCCAGGCTCCTTGTGTAATAAGTGTTGACTTCTATTTTTTATGCACACAGCTGTCCATTTAATCTTCCCAAAGCAGGGCTCTGATCATTTCTTTCCTCTGCTCAAAAATGTTTAACCATCTCCTTGGAGGCTTTAGAACAAAGTTCAAATTCTTTAACTCACCTCCAAGGCTTTTCAGGATTTAACCTGAGGCTGTCTTTCCAGACTTTTTTTTTTTTTTTCCTGAGAAGGAGAATTGCTCTGTCACCCAGGCTGGAGTGTGGTGGCGTGATCTCTGCACACTGCAACCTATGCCTCCTGGGTTTAAGCAATTCTCCTGCCTCAGTCCCCCCTCCCCCAGTAGCTGGGATGACAGGTGCGTGCCACCACGCTCGGCTAATTTTTGTATTCTTAGTAGACATGGGGTTTCACCATGTTGGCCAGGCTGGTCTCAAAGTCTTGACCTCGTGATCCGCCTGCTTCAGGCTCCCAAAGTTCTGGGATTACAGGCGAGTCACGGCACCCGGCCCCAAACTTTTTTTTCCTGTCCCTCAAATTAGCCTGAGCTCCTGGCAAAGTGAAGGGTTCACCTATGTCTGTCTGCGTTCTGCCCTTCCCACTTGCAGACCTTTGTACCTGTTGGTCCCTCTGCAGGGAATGCCCATCCTTCATTTCTACATGTATTTTTTTTTTTTTGAGGCACAGTCTTGCTCTGTAGCTCAGGCTGGAGTGCAGTGGCATGATCTCAGCTCACTGCAGCCTCCACCTCCCGGGTTCAAGTGATTCTCCTGCCTCAGCCTCCTGAGTAGCTGGGATTACAGGCACACACCACCATGCCCAGCTAATTTTTGTATTTTTAATAGAAACAGAGTTTTACCATGTTGGCCAGGCTGGTCCTGAACTCCGGACCTAAAGTGATCTGCCTGCCTTGGCCTCCCAAAGAGCTGAGAATTACAGGTGTGAGCCACTGCATCGTGCACTATATGGATATTTAAATCGTCTTCAATCCCTACTTTCTTTAAAAAGCCTAACCTTACCCTTCCTTCTTAGAGAGTGAGTGGTAGGGAGATAGGAAAACAAGCTTTGGATTCAGACAAACCTGGATTAAAATCCAAGTTCCTTTACTTGTTAGCCACTGACCAAATCGTTTAGCCTTTCCAAATCTCAGTTTCCTTGTCTTTAAAATGGGAACAGAGGCTGAGCGTGGTGGCTCACTCCTGTAATCTCAGCACTTTGGGAGGCTGAGGCGGGTGGATCACGAGGTCAGGAGTTCGAGACCAACCTGACCAACATGGTGAAACCCCATCTCTGCTAAAAATACACACACACACACACACAAAAAAATAGCTGGGCATGGTGGCACACACTTGTCATCCCAGCTACTCAGGAGGCGGAGGCAGGAGAATCGCTTGAACCCTGGAGGCGGCAGTTGTGGTGAGCTGAGATCGTGCCACTGCACTCCAGCCAGGGTAAGAGAGTGAGACTGTGTCTCAATAAATAAATAGGGAACAGAAAGCAAGGAAGGACCACAAGGACCATCGGGCCGCTGCGAGGATGAGCTGAGTGTGAGACTGCACATAAAGCTCCTAGCACTGTCCCCGGCTCACCCCACATTCTGCCACCTTGGAAGGGAGTCATCAGCTCCCTGGGGGTCATACCCTCCTCCACTGTCATGTTTTCCCCCGAAGGTTTCTGATGGATTCTCTGTTCTCTAATAATTCCATGAGGTGGCTGAGCTTTCCTTCTGAGGATCTGAGAGTGGGCGAATAGGTTTCATCTCTAGGAATTCAGCTCAGGCCCCGGGCACCTTGGTGGGACTCTGCACCCATCTGGGCCCAAAGGAATCCCCTCCTTCCTTTCTTCTTCATTTGAGGTCAGTTTCATTATGGGGAAACGGTGATGTTTCCAAAGGGGTTTACCTGCACCTCTTGCCCCTTGCCATCAACACCCCACAATATGATGATGAGTCAAATGGGACAAAGATAAGCCTCCCAGGTTTAAGGTGGGTAAACTGAGGCTCAAACTCGCTTTCCTATGTCTGTGTCTAGAACTTGTAGGTCTTTGCAGCCAGAGAGGAATTCATTCGGGGGGCCTGAGGGGCCCGGGCAGCTGTGGTGGGGAACTGGGGGAGCTCTGGCCCCAGAGCAGGAGATGGGTCAGCAGTCCTGTCTCTCAGGGCGTCAGCCTCGTCCTCAAGTAGGTTAGTGCCAGTCTCTCAGAGGCTGGCCTGGAGCTCAGCGTCTGCACTTGCTTTGTGACCTGACATTGTGAATAGATTCTTTTGCCTGAGTCATTTGGGGAAGGAGCAAGGATGACGACTCACTGGCTGGGGCTGCACAACTAGGGCTGAGAGCGAGGATGGGTATTTCCTGGACAGTGAAAAGAGCACGTTTAGCCTCAGGAGGCCTGGCTGCTAGGCCAGCTGTGTACCCAGCATGCTGTATCAGCTGGGACAAGTGCCTGCCCCCTCTGGACCCCAGCTGCCCTCCCTATAACATGGAGATGATGGTGGAAGGAGAGGTCACTTGTGAACCTCAGTGTTCTCAAAGTGCTGTCCTGGGCTAAGCGCCCCCCTGAGCTCAAACCATCCCTGGGGCCTGGTTCACCAGGTTGGCCTGACCAAAGCTGTGACCCCATTCGGCCACCTCCACACCCTCTGTCCTGCCCTTCCCTGAGGGGCCTGGGCCTGGTCTTGGTTGGGCCTGGTCTTGGTTGGGCCTGGGTCTGGTCTTGGTCAGGCCTGGTGGGAGAGCAGGGAGCCTCCAGGCCCAAGTTTGACCTCTTATTTCACTTTCCCTCTCCCTGGAGCCAGAGCTAGCGTCCTCTTTCCCTCTTGCTTGAAATCCGAGCTCAGGGATCAAGGAGGACTCTGGCTGCAAAACATTCCATCCTGCTCTCCAAACACCCTGCACAGCTGGCGGAGGGAGGGGCAGCCACAACAGGCTTTCAGGAGCCCTGGGGCTGCTGTTTTCATGGAAACAGGGGAGCCCTCAATCAGAGGACCAGCACTGTCTGACCTGAGGGGGTTCACAGGGTCAGGGGGACCAAGGAAGAGCCCCATCTGCACACGTGCTCCTGGAGTTTCCCTAGGGCCCCTCTGCTGAGCGCCCAGCCCTGCAGCAGAAAATCCAGTGGCCTCAAAATCTGCCCAGCCAGGTGTGCATGGCTGCCTCGCGCCTGCCAGCGGGGAGGTGGCTGCGCCGCAGGCAGGCGGGTGGTGGCCTTGTGAGCCTCCCCTCGTGACTGAGCTCTACACAGAGACAGGGAAGGGCAGGCAGGAATGACACTGAGATAGCAAGCAGAGGAGGTGACTTCAGGCAGCGGCTTTTACTGACAAGATGTCCCAGACCTGGCTGCCTCTTGCTGTGACTCACCAGTGACCCCGGATGAGTCTCCGAGCCTCAGTTTCCTCAACCACAAGAAGAGAGCGTCAGGCCTTTTCTGGCTCCGCTTTTTTCCTAAGAAGTTACAGCCAAAGACAAGATCTTCACAGCTTCCCATCCAGTCCATGCTGTGTCTGAATGTCCAGAAACATAACAGGTTTTTCTACACGGTCTCTAGCAACTCTGACTCAGTTTCCCCCCTGGGAGGCTGGTGGGGTCTTGGCAGGGAGGGACCAACTCTCACATACATTGCCACCAGCCAGGCCAAGCCCCTTCCTCTCCTGCCATGTTGGGGTGATGGGGAGACCCCCCCTTCACACATCCTGTTTTCCATTAATCGTTTCCAGGTGGGCCGAGAGGTTGCCCAGCAGAGGAAGGTGGGGGCACAGGAGAATTGAGCGCGGGGGTCAGAGAGGAGCAGAAACAGGAAGGGGGTGGGAGCAGCCATGGAAAATTCATTGCCAGGAAAAGGAGGCCAGCATCTGGTTTGCATTAGGCCGAGAGAACTTCGAAGCCCAAAACCTAAGTGGGAGATATTGTTATCCGCGGGGTGGGGCGGGGTGGGGTGTGAGGAGCTGGCAGCTCCTCCCCAGCAGGGACTCAGAGGCTGCCCAGAAAGAAGAGGCAAGTTCAGGGAGAAGGGACTAGGAAACACTTCTTTCAGGCTATACTGTGGCAGACACTTCACAAATGTTACCTTTTTTTTTTTTTAACTTTTTAATTTTTTGAGATGGAGCTCTGTCACCAGGCTGGAGTGCAGTGGTGAGATCTCGGCTCACTGCAACCTCTGCCTCCTGGGTTCAAGCAGTTCCCTGCCTCAGCCTCCCAAGTAGCTCAGATTACTGGCACCCACCATCACACCCGGCTAATTTTTGTATTTTTAGTAGAGCCGAGGTTTCACCATCTTGGCCAGGCTAGTTTCGAACTCCTGACCTCGTGATCAACCCGCCTCGGCCTCCAAAGTGCTGGGATTACAGGCATGGGCCACCATGCCCCGCCCCTTTTTTAAAAAAAACTTTTTTTTTTTTAAGTAATAAAGATGAGGTCTTGCTTTGTAGCCTAGGCTGGTCTTGAACTCCTAGGCTCAAGCGATCCTCCCACTTCAGCCTCCCAAAGGGCTGGGATTACAGGCGTCAGACCTTGCACCTCGCTGCAAATGTTATCTGTTTAATACTCACTACTTCACAGGGAAGAACTGTTCCCATTTTACATAGATGAGGAAACTGAGTTCCAGAGAGGTTAAGTGACTTGCCCAAGGCCACACAGCCAGGGAATGGGCAGAGCTAGGATGAGAATTCAAGCCAGACGAAGACAGGGCGGCACATTCACACCATCCCACAGGTGAATGGAGTCTGACTGTGTACCAGGCAAGGGGACACTGAGAAGGGTGACGAGGATGGGCAGAGGCTGGGCTCAGTTCTTGTGGGAGCATCCAACGGTACTATGGGGTGTTTGTCATGACACAGGGCTAACCATGTGTCTGAGGGCTCTGGTGCCCGAAGAGGAAAAAGGTAACCCACAGGGGAGGGCTTTCTAGAGGATCGGGGATGAATGAAAGAGAAACTTACCAGCAGAGGCGGGATGCAGTGGAGATTGCAGACAGAGGGGACTATGGGTGGAAAGAAGAGGAATGAGCACATCTGGGCAGTGGCAACTGGCCCAGTGCGCTTTGGAGGGTGAGAATCCATTTCATAGTTGGAGAAACTGAGGCACGGAGAGGCTGACGTGTGCTCAAAGGCACACCATCTGACAGTGGGGTTGAATCCAGCCTGTCTGACCCCAGGTCTGTGTTCCCAGCTGCTACACCGAGTTGTTCCTGGGTGGCGGTGGTTAAAAGTTCTAAGGGTAGTGAGACCCTGTCTCTCCAAAAAGGATTAAAAATTAGCCAGGCATGATGACACACACCTTGAGTCCCAGGTACTCAGGAGGCTGAGGTGGGAGGATGGCTTGAGCCTGGGAGTTTGAGGCTGCCCTCCAGCCTGGGTGACAGAGCAAGACCCTGTCTTGAAAAATAAAGGGTCAGGTGCGGTGACTCACGCCTGTGATCCCAGCACTTTGGGAGGCTGAGGCAGGCGCATCACGAGGTCAAGAGTTTGAGACCAGCCTGGCCAACATGGTGAAACCCCATCTCTACTAAGAATATAAAAATTAGCTGGGCATGGTGGCACGTACCTGTAATCCCAGCTACTCGGGAGGCTGAGGCGGGAGAATCACTTGAACCTGGGTGGTGGATGTTGCAGTGAGCTGAGATCACGCCACTGAACTCCAGCCTGGGTGACAGAGCAAGACACCATCTCAGGAAAAAAAACATAGATAAATAAAAAATAAAAAAGAGGGAATCTCAAATCTAAGAAACAGAATTTAAAAATAAAGAAAAAAAAACAGAGTTTTAAGGGGATATTCAGGCCGGTGGTCATGGGCAGAAGGGCCTGTCTAGGGTCACACAGCCAGCTATGACACGGTCAAGGCCGGACGGGCTCTTTCCAATGCCCCAGCCTGCATGGAGAGGGGACAAGCCTCTTCTGGGAGCCTGACTGAAGCTCGAGGCCTCCCCTCGAGGTGTCTCACCTCCCCTGGCCCAGAGCCCAGAAGGAGGGCCCAGTGTCTTCTGCTGCCAGAGGAGCCACATGAGTTAATAATTACGGGGTTGAAGGAGATAGCGCTGTCCCGGGAGGTGGCGCCTCCCTCCCAGGCTGCTGCTCTGGAGAGATAGCAAAGGTTAGTGTGAGGCTCAGCCTGGGTGCGGGAAGAAGGCTCCTGCTACCTCCCTGCCCGGCACCCTCCAGAGGGACCCTCAGTTTGGCCCTCCAAGTATGGACTCTACTGAGGAGCCCGTTGGGTGCCCCGCCCGAGGGACATGCCCTGTGTTCCTGGCCATGAGTGCAGGGACTGTCCGCTACGCCCCATCAGGCCTGTGCCCTGCACTTGAGGGGAACTTGAGAGAGGAGCCCTGGGGCACAGACAGGTGAGCTCGGGACCTGGGGCTTGGAAGGGAGGGGGAATCTTGGCAAGCTGTGGGGCAGCCAGTGTGAGAAGCTGGGCTCATAGAGTCCCAGGGAATGGCTCGGATTGTCTTGTCCAATTTGGTGGCTATTCAGAGGTGGAGACTGAAGCTCAGAGAGGGCAAGACATTCGTCCTGGGTCACACAGTGAGCTGAGAACAGACCTGGAAGTCCAGAATCAGGGCCTGGGTCATCCAGGCTGGCTGGCTCCTGCTCCTCGGCTGCCTTCAACCAAGGGTCTGTGGTCACAACTGCCAGGCTCAGGATGGAGCAGGCAGGAGGGGATGGAGGGAGGGAGGCTGAGGAGGGCAGTGGCTTGTGGGCAGAGGACACAACTTATTTTTTTTTCTTTTTGAGACAGAGTCTTGCTTTGTCATCCAGGCAGGAGAACAGTGGCACAATCTTGGCTCACTGCAACCTCCACCTCCCAGGTTCAAGCGATCCTCCTGCCTCAGCCTCCCAAGTAGCTGGGACTACAGGTGTGCGCCACCACACCTGGCTAATTTTTATATATTTTTTTTTTCAGTAGAGACAGGGTTTCACCATATTGGCCAGGCTGGTCTTGAACTCCTGACCTCACGATCTGCCTGCCTTGGCCTCCCAAAGTGCTAGGATTACAGGAGTAAGCCACTCGCCTGGTGAGAACACAACTTGTGTTTCTCCCTTCCCTGCTTCTGGCCAGACACCTATCATGTGCTCAGGAACCTCTTGCTGCCTGACCACCCACAGCTGCAGCTACAAGTGAGCCTTGAGTCTCTGGGTGGTCTTTTTGGAAAACTGGTGTAAGAGGATTCAGTCTCACTGTCCCTGGCTGTGTGATATCAGGCAGGTTCCTTAACTTCTCTGAGCCCATCCTTTTCAGCTGAGGAGCAAGTTCAGCTGAGCAGTAGAGGCCTCCCTATGGGGGAGGCAGTGAGGCCTGAGAGTTCCTGGTAGCAGGAAGTATGGATGACAGGCTATTTTTGGTTAGAAATTGAGTGTCGATGCTTCCAGAGTGGTGACCACACACTTGTCCTTCGAGACCTCGCTCAAGAGCCTCCCTGGTTCACCAGCCCTCCCAGGCTGAGGACTTTTCCTCCAGGGACAGGGCCCTGAGCTGACGCCTCCTCCACCCTTTATCTCCCTGTGGTCTGGCTGCCATGACTTATCTCCTGCCAGGGCTTGTGAAGACTTGGAGGGCAAGGGCCCTGTGCTGGGCTCCTTTTGTGTCACTTTCTCTTCCTCCCCTCAACGGTGAGCAGAACAAGGGCCGGGAAGACAGCAGTTGCTCAAGACCTACTGATGAGGGATTCAAGCCAGCAAACACGTGTGGACAACTGCTTTGGGTGGGCCAGGCCCTGAGCTGGGCTGGGGCTGAGGTGGGGGAACACAGCTCCAAGAAAGTGAGAATCCCTGCCCTCTGGAAGCCATGGCCACAGAAACAACTGCCCTGTAGTGATGGCTATGGGACACCTGGGCTGAATGATTCTAGAAAGTTGGAAGGGATGCTATGGAGAGCTGTCTAGGTTGTTCACTGCACAAAGTGCAGGCCAAGCGAGCATGCAAGGTATAGAATCCAGCCTGGCCTCCACTCTCCAGGGTCCATACCTTGGTGTGCACTATGCCCAGTGGGGAAGGAGCATTGTCTATTTGTGCCCTGGATGTGGAGGTCCTAGAGAATATGTCCCCCATCCTCCATCCTTCCACCATCGTGGAGCCCCAGGAGGGCAGAGCCTGTGTCTGTACAGTTTCCTTCTGGGTCCGCAGCCCTTGCATGGCCCATAGCTATGCTCAGATGGAGTGGCTGAATGTACGAATGAGTTGAGTGAAGGAATAACATGTGTCCTCAAATGAAGATCTAACTCACTCGAGCCTCGGGCCTGAGTCAGTGGATCTGGAGGGGTAGCACCCGGACCTCTGGTAGCACCTAGAAGGGGATGTACCTCCCCCTATACTTCCAGTCCTCCCCCAGAGAAGGTGGGAGCCATGGCTCCTGGTGGGAGAGAAGAGGGGTTCTGCTCTCACTGGTCCAGTCCCAGGCTGAAGTTGAGGCCAATGATCAGGGCTCAGAATGGGTGGAACAGAGGAACTGAGGGACAGGACCAGTGATATGGGGTTCAGAGAAAGGTTTCACAGAGGATGTGGGACCAGACAGGTGTGTGTACGTGTGTACTGGTGTGTGTGGGGGGAGGGGAATACTATCCAGAGGGCAGATGGTGGGTAAAGACAGGATGCGCAGAGTATGTTAGGAGGCAGGAGACCGGGTAGGACAGTTGGATCGGAGGTGGAAACTCCCTTGGGATCAAACTCAGCGAGCAGGACTCAGAGAACGTGTTTTGGGTCTGTCCCCTCCCCTTCCCAGCAGGCAGGATGTAGCACAGGGACAGGCACTAAGCTGAGAGCCTAGGGAAGGAGTGCCGGGTGAGGAGGAGGGAGGGTGTCTGCTGGCCTCAAGTGACAATCTGTGAGAATCGGAGAGCTGAGAGCCCGGGAGCCATTGTAGGTTCTTGAGCAGGGGTGGCCCAAAGTGGGTGGTGCAGAGGGCGACTGGAGAGGAGGAGTCGGCTAGAGAGTTCCAGCGCGGCGCGGGCCCCAGGATGTTGGGGGCGGGTTCCTTCCCGCGCCGCGGTGTCCCTGTCCCGGCGCTGCGGGCCGGGTGGGGCTGGGCCCTGGAAGCGCGCGCCGGATCCCAGCGTCGGGCCGGGGGAGGGGCGGGGCCGGGCACGTGTCCTCGGGCCGCCCCCTCGGCCACGTGACCCGCCCAGGGCAGGGTCTGAGCCGGGCTGGGGGCCGCGAGCCGGGGCGGCACAGACTGAGGGGCCGGCCACGGGCAGAGCTGACAGGCGTTGGGGCGACTCGGCTCCGGGCGGAGTCGGCGGCGGGCGGGGACGCGGCGCGGGAGGACGCGGCGGCGGCGCTGGGAACGGACGCCCGAGGCGCCGGGATGTGGAACGGGTAGGTCCGCGCGCGCTCGCGGTCCCGCGCCGGGTCTGGGCCGCGGCCACCTCCCGAGGCGGGAGGATGAGGGGGGGTCCCCGCCGGGTCTGCGCCGCCGCCACCCAGAGGTGCCGTGCGCCCCTTCCCTGCCTGCAGGCGAGCCGACGTGCAGCCGGGAGATGCAAGGACACTCCGGGGAGGGGTCGGGCGTCTCTCTCCGAGTGCAGGGTGCAGAGGGTGGGCAGCCAACCGACCCGGGGTGACAGCGTCAACTCCTAGCTCATCAGGAACGCACGTGTCAGGTTATGGGAAGAGTGTACACGACTCTGGGGCATGCACCTAGAGGAGGGACCCCAGCCCACCCTCCCAACCCGCCCCTCAGTCCCCTCGGCTGGATGAAGTCTTGGAAAGCGGTACGACTGGGAAAGAGGCGCTGGGTCTCTGCCAGGGTGGCTCCCAAGTTGAGGGCAGAACCTCCTTGTGGGGCTTCCGAAGTCTGGAGGCGCTCAGAGTTGTGAAGTGGGACCCTCCTGTAGCCTGGAGTGGGGCAGCGGGCTCCGTGTCCAGGATTAGTGGCCTCAGTGGCTGTGTCTGTTCAGCCATTGGTTCTCAGGGGGAGTTGTAGTTCCTGGCCCATGTGATGTGGGACCCCTGCCCTGTATGTGTAGAAAGGTTGTCGTGTTTTTGTGGAGTTGGGCAAACACTTCCTCTTCCCAGTGGCCTGGAAAGACCAGGTCCTGGAGGAAATGTGGCCAGAATGGGGGCAGGTTGTATTCCTATGCACCCTGGGCCAGATGAGTGGTCTCCAGAGAGAGCTGGGGAGTGAGGGAAGCCCCCCTGGAAAGATAGGCAGGCAGGCAGGCAGGATCCATTTCATTCCATGGCACCTAGCAAAGGCTCAGCTGCGGTGCTAGGGGAGGGATAGCCTTTCATCCCCAGCAGGGGCTGCAGAGAGAGTGGGCTCCTGGTAGGGGTGAGGTGTGGAGAGGCTTGAGACTTTTTTTTTTTTTAAATAGAGGTGGGGTCTCTCTATGTTGCCCAGGCTGGTCTCAAACTCTTGGGCTCGAGTGATCCTCCCACCTCAGCCTCCCAAAGTGCTAGGATTACACGGTTTAACACTACCACGCCCTGCCCTAAGGCTTGAGATTCTTTTCTTGTTTTCTTTTTTTTTTTGAGATGTAGTCTCCCTCTGTCACCCAGGCTGGAGTGCAGTGGTGCTTTCTTGGCTCACTGCAACCTCCACCTCCTGGGTTCAAGCGATTCTCCTGCCTCAGCCTCTCCGAGTAGGTAGGACTACAGGTGCACACCACCACGCCCAACTAATTTATTTGTGTGTGTGTGTGTGTGTGTGTGTGTGTATTTTCAGTAGAGATGAGATTTCACCATGTTGGTCAGGCTGGTCTGGAACTCTTAACCTCAGGTGATCCACCTGCCTCAGCCTCCCAAAGCACTGGGATTACAGGCATGAGCCACTGCGCCCAGCTTGCTCGAGACTCTTAAAGGAGAGAGTTGAAGGCAACCGGTGTATTTGTTGGCATTGTACCCCAGTGGGAAGGAGGCTGGCTTAGGAGAAAGTGCTTGAGGTGGGTGTGTGGTACCTGGAGAGGTTGGGGCAGTCCTGCCTGGGGTGAATTGTGTTTGGGGGGCAGCCTTGTCTGCAGGAAGCCTGTGTCTTGTGCGGAGTGGGCCCAGGCAAAACAGCCGCAGAGTTAGTTGCTTTGTAACCTTGAGAGTGTGGACTTTCTTCTCTGGGCCTTAGGTAAAATCAGTGGTTTCTGGAGTGGGAGTGATCTCAAGTCAGAGAATGTCCTTCCCTGGAGGCATCCAGGCCAGGGCCAGGCACAGCTGAGAGCCTCTAGTAGATGGATGGAGAGTCAGAGAGCCTTAAGTCCTGGGCAAGGACCCCTCCCCCACCGTCCAGCCCCCCCTGTTATATTCCCAGCACCCTTTGGATGAGCCAGCTGCCAGGCTCGCCCCCACAGAATCCTCAATGTGGCTCCCTTCCTGCATGCATCCCCCGGGGCCTAGCTGGGTCCTGAGCTTGTATCGTAGTAGGTGCATCACAAATGCGGATGGAAAGGGTGAGGGGCTGAGGAGCTGGGGGCAGCGGTGAGAGGCAGATCTTGGGGGTTACCTTGAGCTCTGTATTTTCATGCCCCCTCCCCCCGTTTGGGTGTGGAGACAGGGATTTAGAGTCAGGGGCCAAGCTGCCAGCACCCACTGGGTGCCTGGTGTCCTAAGAGCTCACCTAGACCCTGCAGCAGTTGGGAGGGGTCCTGCTCACAGTCATACTTGCCAGGTGATCTGACCAAGCTGATGGCAGCTCTAGCAGGTGTATGTTTGGGACTGTTGATTCTAGAACAGGAGGAGCTGGGATTAGGAGTCAGTGGCCCTGGCGGGGCCAGTGGTGTTTCTGGGCTTGGTTTCCTCGCCTGTGAAACGAACTGCGATCTTTCTCTTGGTGGCTGGGCTTTGTTAATAGTTGGGTCCTGGTCATGGCCCCGGCCCTGGGCTGCTCTCCCGGGGTGGGCGGCAGTGGCTGGACGCTGCAGCAGCCTGGGTGAGTCCGCTTCCTTGGGGCTCCTGAGCATGGGCCCTGAACTCCAAACCCAGAGGCAGCTTCAAGGTGCCCTCCAAACTGGACTGCCCCCTTCCAATTCCCCACAGTTTCACACATTCATAGTTTTGGTGCCAAGCCTGCTGCAAGGTGATGAGGTGAGGACAGCGTCTTGAGGACTTCTATATCTAACACAGTGCTGGCCTCTTGGGACTTGGTCAGCAGAAGCCAGCGTTCAAGTTCCCTCATGATGCTGTTACAGCATCCCCCCGCCTTGTGCCCTGTCTCAGTTTCCCCAGAGACAGGGCTCCTCATACCTATCACTAGTGAGGGTCGGGCTTTGATGGACGGCCCAGGAATGAGATGAGACCACTCCCACCTCCCAGGGGTTGGGGACCATGTTTTTGCAGCAAGAGAATCCTGGGGAGCTCCAGGGCTCCAGGGCCATCAGCTGGCTGTGTGCTCTTAACCAAGTCACTTCACTGCCCTGGGCCTTGGCTATTCTAAGGGCATGGATCTGTGAGCTCCTGCCGTGAGGCCTAAGTCCCAGGGGACTAGAGGCCATGAGACAGAGTCTGAAGTATGGCCTGAGGGCTCCAGGGTCAGGCACGCAGCCCTTTTCATTGGGAAGGGTTTGTATAACCCTCACTGTTGCTGTTTCCTGGAAGCCCTCTGTGATCTGCCTACCCTACCCCTCAACAGGTAGAGTTCTTTCCTGCTGTTCTTCCATCAGGACTCGGGTGTGGGGGGCAGACATCCTCATTAGAATCCTGCTTGCCCGCCAGCCGCGGTGGCTCACACCCGTAATCCCAGCACTTTGGGAGGCCAGGGTGGGCGGATCACCTGAGGTCGGGAGTTCAAGAGCAGCCTGGAAAAGCATCACCTTTTCCTTAGTTTCAAATTATATTAATTCATTACTATTATTGCTTTTTCCTGCCCCCCTATCCAGCCCCTGGTCCTCCCGACCTCAGGTAATCTGCCCGCCTCAGCCTCCCAACTCCCGTCTCTACAAAAATACAAAATTGGCCAGGTGTGGTGGCGCATGCTTGTAATTCCAGCTACTCAGGAGTCTGAGGCAGGAAAATCACTTGAACCCGGGAGGCAGAGGTTGTGGTGAGCCGAGATTGTGCCATTGCACTCCAGCCTGGGCAACAAGAGCGAAACTCTTGTTTCAAAAAACAAAACAAAACAAAAAAAACCCCAACAGAATCCTGCTTGTCCTAGACCCGCCCAGCCTCTGCCCAGGATTTATGCCCAACAGGTCTTGGGAAATGAGGTAGGGGGAGGGAGATGCAAACCAAATAGGATATGGTAAGAAGGGGGGGCCGCCTGGTCACGCAGATTGGATGATCGTGGCTGGTGGGGTGCCTGGCACATAATAGGTGCTCAATATACCTGTTAGCTATTAGGGGGTCTTGAGTATCAATTCTTGGACTGAATGGGCAGGGTCGCCACAGGCAGATTTGAGGATGTACTGCGTGCCCAGCCCTGTAGCAGAAGGACAGTGAGAGGCGACCCTCCTAGGCCCTGTGTTGGCTTCCATGGAGAGACAGGGATGGATTCCTCCACCAGAGCTGAACTGGACTGGGCTGGGCTGGGCTGGGCTGGGCTGGTCGCCTGGGGCAGTGGCAGGCGGAGGTGTGGGCTGGCCCACTTGCTTCAGGTGTTCTGATCTGCTTCCCATCCCCAGCTGTTCCTGACCTCCTCCCCGCTCCTCCTCCATGGTCTCCTACTAGGACCTGCTGCTCTGCCCTTCTCCCCACTCCGGCTCCCCCTTCCTCGAGTGGCCCAGGCCCACCCTGGTCCTTCTCCACTCCTTGTCTTGAGCTCATTGGATCCTGGCCTAACTCAAGTGAGACTCAAGACGACCTCTTTCATCCCTGGGTCCCGGACACTCTTCGGCTCCGGTGTCCGACACGCTCATCTGTTCTTCTGGCTGGCTGTCTGGCTTTTTGTCCCCTCTAATAGCCCCCTCATCCAGGCTCAGGCTGTGGCTGCTCTCCCAAGCCAGTGCCACTCAACAGCGTCACCCCATCCTGCCTGTTCCCCTTCAGCTGCCTATGGGACGTGCCACTTCCCAAATGCCTCAGCCACCCACTTTCCCGTCTCTGAAAGACCCCCTCCCAGTTCCTCTTTCCTGGCATGGCTGCTGTGGTTCTCAGCATCACCTTTCCCTTAGTTGAATTATCTTAATTCATTCCTATTACTGCTTTTTCCTGCCCTCCTACCCAGCCCCTGATCCTCCCACAGTTCCCCTTCCCATCTTCTGTTTCTGTGTGTCTCTCTGCTATCCCCTCCTAGCCCAGGTCCTGCCTGGCTGTACAGTGGTCTTGGGTGGCACCCCCAGCATTTGGGCACTGTCTCAGACTTCCTCAAACCCCGTCTTCCTCCCGCCTCGCTTCTCCAAAACTACCATTCATCCCCTTTCCTCTGGGTGGCAGGCCACGTGGTGTGCTTTGCCTGCACTCTGTGTTCAGTTTCCATCCTGCCACTTCCTTGCTGTGTATTCTGGCCAGGTCACCATCCCTCTCCGAACCTCAGGGCCCCACCTGGAAACCAGATGGAGGAGCGCATCCCTGCAACATTGTCCCGAGCCTCCAGTACATGACATGTGTGGAGTAGATGGCTGGCATGCATGTGGCCAAGAGCTTGGGGACCTGACATGCTTGTGGGTTTGGGGCTAAAGACTTAGCCGCTCTCTGGGGGAGCCGAGCTTTTCTGGGCTTGCAGGCTGGCCTGAGAGCTAGCACACAGACCCTTTCCTGGGACCCCCTTGGTCCCTGGATATGAGTCACATGGCTGTCAGCCTCTGTTCTCTTAGAGCTTTACTTTTTTTTTTTTTGAGATGGAGTTTAGCTCTTGTTGCCCAGGCTGGAGTGCAATGGCATGATCTCGGCTCACTGCAACCTCCGCCTCCCAGGTTCAAGTGATTCTCCTGCCTCAATCTCCTGAGCAGCTGGGATTACAGGCATGCACCACCATGCCTGGCTAATTTTTTGTATTTTTAGTAGAGATGGCGTTTCTCCGTGTTGGTCAGGCTGGTCTCGAACTCCTGACCTCAGGTGATCCAGCCACCTCAGCCTCCCAAAATGCTGGGATTGCAGGCGTGAGCCACCTCACCCAGCCCTTCAGAGCCTTACTACACAGGCTGAGTGTGTCTGAACCAGCCCCTGTGCCATGGCACTGCCCCTGGGAGCCAGGCCCTGGGTTGGGGTTTCTGCAGCCTCCCCAGAGGCCTGTGGCCCTGGCAGCCCACTGAGTAGTCCCAGTGTGCCCTCCCAGCCCTCTCCTTCACCCAGTTTCAGAGCTGTCCTGGCTGTCCCCTCCCCTGCTTATTTAATGAATCCATTGTGCCCATAAGCACAGGGGGTCTTTAGCTCCAAGAGGTGCCTGGACAGGGTCATCTTGGCCGCTGGTAAAGGGATATGCTGGTCTGACCTCTGGCCAGGCCCTGCTGGCTCAGGGGGATACTGAGAGACCTAAGGTCATGGAGTCTAGGTCTCCTCCTTATTTTGTGGGTTGGGGCAGAAGCCCTGCTGGCCCTTCTAGGGCAGGCCTGGTGGGGTGAGGATTGTGGTTGCTGCATTTTCTCTCGTGTGTTTCCTGGGGAAGTGACCCATGGGGCCTTTCCTGTATGAACCGGCCAGAACTTCTCGGCAGTGGGAGCCGGCTCTGGGATGGGGGATGTTGGCTGCCCCATCTACTTCTGACCTTGACTCTTACCCTCTGAGCAGGCTCTTTTCCAGAGGCATCTGCAGCTCATCTCAGATGCTGTGCTGTTTCTGCAGGGAACAGGGACTGAGGAGGTTTGCACAGAGTAGTGGACCCGGACTGAGGAGTGTAGGGAGTCAGGCAGCAGAACCTTAGGTGGTCCCTGCTCGCCGGAGGACTGCGTTCCCTGCTGAGTTGGGTGTTCACAGCCAGGATTTCAGGCCTGTGGCCTGGGAGGCTGAAGTGTGGGTGAGATCGGAGATTCTGGCTTGGGCTGGATCCAAGGAGCCCAGGGTCCCTTCTTTGAAATTTCTGAGTCTCAAGAGTGGGCCTTGCAGCCTGGAAGTGAGGGGAGGAGGGTCTGCAGATTCCAGCTAGCCCCAAAGTGCAGGGCAGGCCCTCTTCCCCTCCTGCTCCTGGCACCTTTGGTGTTGGGAGTTGGTAGCTACCAGGTGGTCCCGCTGTTCCCATGTTCTCACACTTCCTGCCATTAGGATTTGGCTTTGGGCTCTTCTACTGGGGGGATGGGAAGGGTGTCACAGACTCTGTCTCAGGCCTCCTGGACCACTATTTCCTCTGGCTGCAAAATTGAGCCCTGTCCCCTGCCCCCCACCCCACCACCCCACATTCCCACAAGGCAAGAGTGAGAGCCTGTCGGGAAAATGGTGAGGACTGCCAGCCACACCTCCAGCGCATGTGCTTGGGACCAGCAGGAGAGAGAGTTAGTCCTTCACTGTGGCCAGAGGCCCAGGCCACACTGGTGGATGAGGCTCGGCCCCCATGGGCAGCCTGGTTCTCCTCGGCCGGGGCGTAGGCAGTGGCGAGGGTCCTCTGTTCTGTCACCTCTCACCCCTGGCCTGGAGTGAGCAGCCCCAGCCCAGTCTGAGTGACTGTGTGCTTGCAGGCTGGCCTGAGAGCCTCCTTGGCATTGTACCCTGGGGGAAGGAGGCTGGCTTAGGAGAAAGTGCTTGAGGTGGGCGTGTGGTACCTGAAGAACTTGGCCATGATGATTAAGGTGGGGACACATCCCCATCACTCCATCAGTAGTGTCTATGCCAGACAGAGCTCTCTCCTAATACCCTTGTTTGGGGGCATCTTGTTGGCAAGGGTCCCCAGGCCTCCAGTTTAAGCTGCAGGACCCAGAGCACAGGCAGGCTTTGTGGGTGTCTCAGCCAAACAAGGCTGTGGACTGAACAGGATTCACCCACTACCAGGTCGGAACTGCAATTAGAGCTCTTAATTCTTAGAGCACCTCCTGCAGGATTTCACCTCCTATCCCTCAGATGTGGAAGCAGGATTAGAGAATTTCAGTAACATTCCCAAGGTCTCCTGAGTACCCCAGGTCAGAGGCTGACATGGACCCCAGGCTTGCCCGATCTGGCCCCTTCTCTCTGCCACAGCTCCCCCTGCCCCGGCCCTCCCTCCTGGAAACGGGGTTTCTGGGCATGTGCAAAGTCTGAGAAGCCAGTTCGGGCCAGAATTGGGTCAGATTTCCCTGCTACAGCCAAAGAGGAGCCTCCGAGTCCCCCTGAACCCGGCAGCCCTTTATCTTGAAGCTGATGTGCCGATTCCAGCACTCATAGTGCCCACCCTACCTGCCCTTCCCCTGCGGCGAGGAAGCTTTGGGCCTGGGCTCAAGACCCAGCATTGTTACTGACCAGCTGCATGATCCCCGGCAAGTCCCTTCACTCTGTGAGCCTCTGTCCCCTCATCTGTAGAATGGGACGATACCACGAGCGCTGTTGAGTTTTTGTTTGTTTGCTTGCTTGTTTGTATTCAGACGAAGTTTCGCTCTGTCATCCAGGCTGGAGTGCAGCGGCACAATCTCGGCTCACTGCAACCTCTGCCTCCTGTGTTCCAGTGATTCTCCCGCCTTAACCTCTCTTGTAGCTGGGATTACAGGCACGTGCCACCACACCTGGCTAATTTATGTATTTTTAGTAGAGACCAGGTTTCACCATGTTGGCCAAGCTGGTCTCAAACTCCTGCCATCAGGTGATCCACCTCCCAAAGTGCTAGGATTACAGGCATAAGCCACTGCGCCCGGCTCACTCCTGTAGGCTGTTGAGAGAGTTTTAAAGGAGACAGCGTGGCCAAAGACCTGTGTAGAGTCTGGCAGTGTGATTCCCCGGGGCACAGACTCCAGCCCAGGGCACCGCAATGGCACCGTGGGCTGGGGAGTGGCTGCCATAGCTCTCAAGCCTCGGGGACCTTGCTAACAAGACTTTCCCAAACAAGGGTATTAGGAGAGAACCCTGTCTGGCATAGACACCGTCGACAGAGTGATGGATATGTGTCCCCAGCTTAATCCTCAAGGCCCTCGTCCCTGCCAGGCAGGACCCAGCCTGAGGAGCCTTGAGGCCACACTCTGGGCCGGTTCCAGAGTGGAGGGCAGGTGGGGCTGGGCAGCTGGCCGGGGCTGAGTGGAGGCACTCATTGCTGGAAGTGGGCTCCTTGCTGGGGTCTCTGGGAGCCCATTTTCTGTGTGTTAACCAAGGGAGAAACTGAGGTTCAGGGGCTGCTTGGCAGCCTTCCCAAGGTCCTGAGGACACGGAGGGGAGACTGGTCCACACACTTGCCCCTCACTCCTCCCTCTGCCTCCCTCAGATGTCCTGGGTCCCACATTCTCCTCGGCCTTGCCTTCCCCCTCTGGTGCAGCCTCCCTGAGCCCCTCCCCGCAACTTCCCCACTGTTATCAGCAGCCGGCCCAGCCCCCCATCCCCAGCCCTGGCTGCTGCCGCTCAGAAGCTGCTGGCTCAGGAGCCTCCAGCTTTTGCTGACTGAGCGAGTCCAGAGGTGCTGTCTTGGCACAAAACACCACTGGCCGGGCCCTGGCCCTCCCTTCCCTCTCCAGGGTCCACTTTGGAGTGGGGAGTGGGGATGAGGGGAATGAGGCCCCACACCACCTCCAGAGTCTTCAGATTCAGGGAAGGGAGGGTCCTGAGGCTCAGGGAAGGGGCATTTGCCTGAGGTCACAAGGCAAGCCAGGGGAGAGCTGGGACTGCTCCCCACCAAGTCCAGGGGGACAGGAAGTAGGTCTGTCTTGCCCAGGCTGTTTGTAGAATCTTCCTGCCTCAGCCCTGCCTGCCCTGGCCTCATCCTTCCTCTCTGCTTCACCCCAAAGGGGACAGAATTTTCATTAACCGTATCAGTGAAGGCAGCTCCTGCTTGAGTGCGTCCCAGGTACCAAGGTTTTACTCACATCTCCTCTGATCACTCAGTGACCTTTGAGGTAGGGCCATTGGAATTGGCTTCACTTTAGACTAGTGGGACTCCTGTTGTCAACCCTGATGCATTTACAGTCATCTGTTAGACAAACACGCTGATCACCTACTGTGTGCTGAGCACCTACTGTGTGTGCCAAACACAGCCTGAAGCCCTGGCCTGGAGGGGATGATTGCCAAAGAGGAATGAGCCTCTAGCCCTAGGAGACCTTGTGCATGGACATTTGCCCTCGTAACAACCCTGATTGTAGCTGGTAGGGTCCCAGTTTTCAGATGGAAAGGCTGAGGTTCCAGTGGCAGGCACATTGCCCAGGGGTGGTTTCTCGGCTCAGCTCTCCAGGCCTCAGGACCCCACCTTGAACCTGCTGATACCCTTGTTTGTCTCCAGCCCGCCCCAGCCAGACCAAGGCCTCTCGCCGTCCCTCGCAGCTGTCCCGGTCTCCTGGAAGAGCACGGGCCCCTGCCAAGGCCACAGGGAGTCCTCAGGAGCCCTGGTGGAGACCTCTGCAGGGGAGGAGGCCCAAGGCCAGGAGGTCCCCGCGGCTGCCCAGCTGGACGTGTTGCGCCTGCGCAGCTCTTCCATGGAGATCCGAGAGAAGGGCTCCGAGTTCCTGAAGGAGGAGCTGCACAGAGCGCAGAAGGTGGGTGCCTGCGGCAGGCTGGAGGGGCTTTGGTAGGGAGAAGTCAGCTTGGAAGAGCTGTGGGCTCTCATCAGGTGCCCAGAGATGTGCCCGAGGAAGAGGCCAACTGCAGGCCAGGCCTGTGCTGGGCACGCCGGCGGGCACACCCATCTTGACTCTCTGCAGACCAGCCCTGAGCCATAATGGACCGGCAGGCAGGGCTTCAGCTTCATGCTGTGGCTCAATGGAAGAAGCGTCACGAACTGTCAGACACAGGAGGAAATAAGCTCTGGGCCCCACATGAGACGACGGGGGATGGAGCCTGGCCAGGTGGGCCTGGGCCCTCCTGTGCCAGGCCTGGGGATGCTGAGGGGCCCGGGCGCCTGCCTCTTTTCCTCCAGGAGCTGAAGCTAAAGGACGAGGAATGTGAGCGCCTGTCCAAGGTGCGGGAGCAGCTAGAACAGGAGCTGGAGGAGCTGACGGCCAGCCTGTTCGAGGTACACCTGCCGGGCGGCCGGAACCACTTGGGGAGTGGGTCACCTGGGCACCCTCGGCTCCGCCACTCACCCAGGGACTGCTTCTTCCTAGGAGGCTCACAAGATGGTTCGAGAAGCCAACATGAAGCAGGCGGCATCAGAAAAGCAGCTGAAGGAGGCTCGGGGCAAGGTGAGGCCCGTCCCTGCCTGCCCAGGCCAGCCGGGCACCCGCCCTGCCTCCTGGCTCAGCGAGCACTGAGCTTCGCCACCCAAGGGGACACTCGCCTGGTTCGGTGATCCCAGGCCCAGGGAGGGAAGGGAGGGTAGGGGGTCTGAGATCGCGTGGCCCAGCGCCCCGGGACCCCATCAGTGACTCTGCTGCACGACACAGCCTTTTCTGGGGCCGTGCTGGGGCTGGGACGACCCTGTGGTGCTTGCACTTTCTTTCCTCTCCTCCCAGCCCCACTTTACAAAGCAGAAACCCCGCGCAGTGTGGCTGCGTGAGCCTGGGGAAGTTGCTTTCTCTGTCCAAGCCTGGTTCCCCATCTGCAAAGTGTGAGCCCTGGGCCTTTCCTGGCTCCTGGGGGCCCTAGAACACTCGATGGGAGGCCCAGCCAGCTCCCAGAATCCTGCTCACAGCGAGACCTTGGGCAGGCCGTGTCACCTCAGTTTCCCTCTCTGTAAACCAGTGTCTGAGTCTCTCCCTCGAAGCCTGTAAGGGTGTCGGGTGGGACCAGGTGCTCGTTGCTGCAGGAGTGTGTCGTCCTGAGTCGGGCTGATAGTGCCACCCTGGTGGCAGCCACAGTGGCATGCAGCCTGGGTTAGGGTTGACGGGTGTCCCATCCCTTTCAGATCGACATGCTGCAGGCTGAGGTGACAGCCTTGAAGACGCTGGTCATCACGTCCACACCGGCCTCTCCCAACCGTGAGCTTCATCCCCAGCTGCTGAGCCCCACCAAGGCCGGGCCCCGAAAGGGCCACTCTCGCCACAAGAGCACCAGCAGCACCCTCTGCCCCGCCGTGTGCCCTGCTGCGGGACACACCCTCACCCCAGACAGAGAGGGCAAGGAGGTGAGGGCGGGAGGCGGGCTCTGGGCACAGGGAAGGGTGGCGGTGCCTGCAGCTAGCAGGGTCACAGCCCAGTGAGGACCAGCCTGCCCCATGCTGCTTTGTGACCTGGAGGCTGTCCTGCACCTCTCTGGGATGTGAGGGCTGGGCAGGTCCTTTCTCCCCAACCTCTGTGATATGAGGCATCAGCCCGCAGCCTCCAAGGTGTGCCCTCTTGGGGCCTGATGCCCCCTCCCTGCCCCGCTGACTCCAAGCTGTAGGTAGTGGTCTCTGCACCTGAGGCTGGCTTTGGGCCTGAGGGTCTGGGGCCTCTGCTGAGACATGCACTCCCTTGGTCAAGCAGGGGCCAAACAGGGGCCCCGGGCCTCCAGGGACAGGCTGCCTGGACCCTGTGTGGCTACAGCCTTGAGGCCCAGGACCACCTGGTGACAGCCTTGTGCTTGAGGGGTTTCTGGCGCCCTCTGACGGTGGGGCCGAGACAAGCGTGGCCTTTGGAGGGGTGTCTGTCCTGCCTCAGCGGACCACACTGGGTGCTTGGTCCAGGCTGGGCTGACGCTCGTGGTCGTGGGTCTGTAGGCACGGGAGGCCACCTGTCGGCACCTCGGCTTCCTCACCTGATGAATGGGGCCTCCTGAGGCTGCCGGGGGAACCAAAGAGACAGGGACATCTAGCACCAGAGTTTGGGGCTGCCACCAGGGAGTGCCTCAGAGGGCCGCGGGTGGTGCCTTCAGCTTCCTGGGTCCTGGCGCCAGCCCACCCGCCTCGATCCTGGCCTCCACCTCTGTCTCCAGGGCCTCCAGGGAAGACGTGCAGGCCCTCTCCCGCCTCCTGAGCTCTGAGCTTCTGAATGAACATTAACCTCTCCTCCTTCCTCCTGTCTCTGTGCACTGTCTGTCCGTCTGTCTGTCTCTCCTGCCCAGCCCGGGCTGCCCCCGCTGCTCTCCCTGCTCCTCTGCGTGGTCCCCAGCAAGGCGGTTCACCTCACCTACGAGCCGGCCTGGCCACTCCCACCTGGGGAGCCCCCGGCCCCCGCCTGCACTCCCTCTCCCTCCTTTTCCCAACAGGTAAATGGCTCCGGAGAGGGGCCTCCCCCCGTGCCCACTCCCCGCCTCCCTCCCTCTGCATGCGGCCCGGGGCAGGCCAGCAGTTGCCTCTGAGGCGAGGGCCCGGGGCAGCCTGTGTGCGTCCCTCCTGTGTGTCCGTGCCCGTGTGTGCTTGTCAATCCGCTGGTGCCTGAGGCCTCCTGCCAGCTGCTCTTTGACTTTTCCTCCTCAAGGAGGCAGTGAGGGTCTTCAGGACTAAGCCCTGCACCCCACTCTAAAATCCTGTAGCACCCAGAAACTTAATGCCCACCTGGAAACAAAGCTTTTAGTTCTAGGCCGGGTGCAGTGGCTCACGCCTGTAATCCCAGCACTTTGGGAGGCTGAGGTGGGCGGATCACCTGAGGTCAGGAGTTCGAGACCAGCCTGACCAACATGGTGAAACCCCGTTTCTACTAAAAATACAGAAATTATCTGGGTGTGGTGGCAGGTGCCTGTAATCCCAACTACTTGGGAGGCTGAGGCAGGAGAATCGCTTGAACCCAGAAGGTGGAGGCTGCAGTGAGTCCAGATTGCGCCACTGCACTCCAGCTTGGGCAACAGAGTGAGACTCTGTCTCAAAGAAAAAAACCTTTTAGTTCTAAATTCTTTGGTGCAAAGGGCAGAAGGGAGTTCTGCTGCTGCTGGACTTGGCTTCCCTGCCCGGCTGCTGGGCCTGCCCCACGTCTTCCCTCACTCCCCTTCAGCTCAGCCTGCATCTTCCATGCTGGCCCTAGCACGCTGACTGCCCCCACCCCGCTCACCCTCCCCCACAGGTGGACACAATCCTGTTTGCAGAGTTCCAGACCTGGAGGGAATCACCCACCCTGGACAAGACCTGCCCCTTCCTGGAAAGGGTGTACCGGGAGGACGTGGGTCCCTGCCTGGACTTCACAATGCAGGAGGTGAGACATGGCAGAGGGGGCCAGCTGGGGGGCCCTGCCCCTCTCCCAGGGCCTAGCCCCTTACCCCCTGCCTGCTGCCCCGGTCTGCCATAGCTCTCGGGGCTGGTACGGGCCGCCGTGGAGGACAACACGCTCACCATTGAGCCGGTGGCTTCGCAGACACTGCCCACAGTGAAAGTGGCCGAGGTTGAGTGCAGCGGCACCAAGTAAGCTGAGGGTCTTAGCTCCTCCCTGCACTTTCGGGAAAGCCCCGCCAAGCCCGAGGGGTGGTCAGGGACACAGCAGCACCTGATGGGACAGGGACGGTTGCTGCCCCCCACAGGGCAAGGAGGCAGTTTGGCAGGTTTCCTGTGGACCTCCAGGCTCTCTACGGAGCCCAGGAGCTGGGGTCTGCCTCTTCCTGACCTGCCCTGAGCCCTCCCCTTGTCTTCTTCAACTGTGAGTGTCAGTTGCTGGCTCTGCCCCTGCCAATAAATAACACAGTAGCCCTGGCATTTGTCCTCCCGATACTCACCTGGCATTGAGATACTCACCTGGCATTGAGCAGGGGAGCAGCAGAACAAAATAGCCAGGTGGAGCAAGGGGCAGAAATTGGGGAGGATTTCGCCTTGGCAGCCAAGAGCTGGCTGGGGAGGGCTGATGCCCTGGTGGGAGGCTCATGATGGAGAGGGAGCATTTGAGCCAGGTTTTGAAGGATGAATAGAAGTTTGCCAAGGAGGGAAGAGCATTTCAGGCAGAGAGAACAGAATGTGCAAAGGTATGAGAAGCTGGGGTATTAACAGAAGCACTGCTGGGCATCTGGCTAAGCAGTGGGGAGACAGGGAGTTGGGGCTGAGGCCGCAGAGGCTGTTAGGGCCAGAGTATAAAGAGGCTTCACAGGTTTGGGTCATCAGTAGGGCAGGCACAGTGGGTCACGCCTGTAATCCCAGCACTCTGGGAGGCTGAGGCCGGTGGATCACTTGAGAGTCAGGAGTTGGAGACCAGCCTGGCCAACATGAAGAAAACCTGGTCTCTACCAAAAATACAAAAGGGAGCCAGGTGTGGTGGCAGGTGCCTGTAATCTCAGCTACTCAGGAGGCTGAGTCAGGAGAATTGCTTGAGCCTGGGAGACGGAGGCTGCAGTGAGCTGAGATCGTACCACTGCACTCTAGTCTGGGTGACAGAGTGAGGCCTTGTCTCAAAAAAAAAAAAAAGTCATCAATAGCTGCCTCCTGAAAAGAAGCTCTCTGGTCCATCAGAATCACAGTGAACCAGGAGGCAACAAATGCTCTGATAAGTCCTGCAGCCAAGGAGCTTTTAAAACCTTCTTTTATTTGGGATTCTTCCTATTTCCTGGGAATTAGGAAAGCGAGAGGGGCAGATGATGGAGAAGCGAGAGATGAGGCAGGCAGCTGGCCAGAAGGAGCCAAGGGGATGGATGCAGGCCAGAAGCCTTGCCGCCGTGGCCTGGCCTGGGGATTTGGTGACCAAGTGGAGGGTGAGGAGGAGAGAGCTGAGCAGTCAGTGGCCAGGGAGGAGCAGGTTTGAGGAGTGGGGCCCGGGGGGGGTTGCTCAGGGCCTGTGGAGACCCTGCATGTGGGTGGTTGAAGATGCTAAGGTCATGCAGGATTTGGGGGAGGAGAGAAGGGGCAGGAGAGAAGGCTCTTAGACAGGGTTGGTTGGCACGAGGCTGAGAACCGTGGGGGTTAGTGGGGTCAGAGGGCCTCGGTGCAGGGGAGCTGCTGGGTGTTGGGAAGTGGGAGGCAGCCAGACCTCAACACTAGCCTAGCTGGGGTAGGAGTGCCTGGTCTGAGTCCCCAGAAGTGGAGGGAGAGGCATTTGCAGAGCCTGCAGAGGGTGGGGCTTTGTACCCCTGGCATGAGATTCACCAAGCTCTCCTGCCCAGTAGGGGCAAAACAAGGATCCTAGGGGTGGAGCTCAGCTGAGTTTCAGGTCTGTCCCAGGGACGGCTGGGGCCAGCTCCCTCTTCTGCCTGGCTCTGGGCTCCTTTGAAAGCTGGGTGGGGGAAGGGAGGTCTGCCCTCCCTCATGTATCCTGTCAGCTGCTGCTTCTTCCCTGCATGCACAGGTGGGGGGCTGGTGTGCGGGGCAAGGCCCAGCCAGTCCCCATGATCCGTTTTGCTTTCCCCAGCACATGTGCCCTGAGTGGGCTGACCCGCACCTGCCGCCACCGAATCCGGCTCGGGGACTCCAAAAGCCACTACTACATCTCACCATCTTCCCGGGCCAGGGTGAGTCGTCCTCTGCAAGGGTTACTTGGCTCCTTTGGGGCTGCCTGGGTGCTGGGACTCTGGGCCCTGGGGCTGGGAGTACAAATAGCACTACTCCTGGATTTATTTATTTTTATTGATTTATTTTTTTTTTTTGAGACGGAGTCTCACTCTGTCACTCAGGCTGGAATGCAGTGGCACGATCTCGGCTCACTGCAACCTCCGCCTCCCAGGTTAAGCAATTCTCCTGCCTCAGCTTCCCAAGTAGCTGGGACTATGGGCGTGTGCCACCATGCCCAGCTAATTTTTGTATTTGTAGTAGAGTTGGGGTTTCACCATGTTGGCCAGGATGGTCTCGAACTCCTGGCCTCAAGTGATCTGTACACCTTGGCTTCCCAAAGAGCTGGGATTACAGGTGTGAGCCACTGCGCCCAGCCTTACACCTTGATTTACGGAGCAGGGTACAGTACAGGCTCAGAGAGGCAGAGACTGACTCGGGCCACACAGCCAAGCCAAGGGCAGTCGCTTGCTACTGCTGTGTAACAAGTTACTGTCAACCTGGTAGCTTAAAACAGCTCACGGCTCCCCGTGTCAGGGGAAATCCTTACTGGATTCTCTACTCAGGGACTCGGAAGGCCGCAGTAAGCTGTCAGCCGGCTGTGTTCTTTTCTGGACATTAGGGTCCTCTTCCAAACTCACACGGCTGTTAGCAGCATTCAGATCCTCGTGGTTGAAGGACTAAGGTCCCTGCTTTCTTGCTGGCTGATGGCAGGGACACCCTGAGCCTCTAGAAGACACTTGCAGTCCCCTGCCACAGGGCCTTGTCGCCTGGGGTGGCTGACTTCAGAGCCATCTGGAGGGCCTCTCTGCAGTCGGCTCAGATGCAGCTTTATGGATGAAATGTGGTCATGGGATGGCATCACCCCTCTGTCATTTGATGTCACCTAATCCAGGAGTGGTGCTAGAGTTCCGGTTAGAGCGCCGGGCTCCTGACTCCCAGGCTCAGGTGCTGGCCGGGGCTTAGGAGAAGGTTCTAGAGGTGCATCTGGTGCATGAGCCTGGTGTTGGCCCGACCTCGCTCCGCTCTCTCGAACCTCCCTGACTTTGCCAGGCCACCGCTGTCCTGCCTCTCCCTGAAGCTTCTCCGTTCCCCAGCCTGTGGGTGTCCCTGTCACTTGACATCCCTCCCCAGGAGTGTTGGATGCTCAGTAGGGGCTGTTGCCGGTGGGCACAGCTGCCAGCCACCTTGCACCCTGTCTTAGGCTGGGTTCCCTAGAAGCACGGCCTCACCTGGAGATTGTGTGCCCATCTCAGGGGAATGAGGGAAGGGAGGGAGGAGTCCAGCCAGGATGTGGCCTCAGCTGCCACCCAGCTTCAGCCCCATCCACTGGGCTCTTAGTAGAGTTGGTTCCACCCTGAGGAAAGGGGACTGTCCTTTCTATCACCACACAAGTCAGTCATTGGCTGAGGTCTGCAGGGGAAGGGGGACGGCGGTGGGGGGGCACCTCTGAGCCATTAGTGCCCCCACTCTCAGCAGCTGGGAGATGGGGCCCAGGCCTGGGAAGGGGCCCTGGGCCAGGCACCAACAGTGCCTTCTCTGTGGTGTGAGTCCTCACAGTAATGTCTGAGCCAGCACAGGGTCCCCAGGAGCCTGGCATGGAGCAGGCCTGAGGCCCCAGGGCCTGGGCAGTCCAGGGTGAGCGGCTTCTGACCCTGTGCCTTCCCCGACGTTATGAGTAGCCCTGGACAGAGGCCTGGATGGCCCAGACCTCCGGCACCTGCAGCTAGCAGGCCCGTGAGAGGGCAGCGTAGACTCCGGGACAGGCTGCCCTGTTCGTCCCGCAGCTCTGCTGCAGGCCGATCTGTCAGCCCCGCCATCTCTGTGATGGATGTCAGCACTTCCTCGTGGGTGGCTCCGCACTTCCCGTGCAGGGTGGAATACTGAGCGCATCTGCTTCATTCGCTGCAGGCGCTTGATTGAATGGCTGCAGCTGCTGCTGTTAGGAGCAGCACTAGCCAGGCTGTTGTTGATTACCACTTGAAATCCCAGTCCCCACTGAGTCAGGGAGCACTACCTGGCTCTGCGGGGACCTGGGGCCTCCTGCTCTGGACCGAGATCCGCTTGTCAGGGGACCCCAGGTGTGGGGCTGGCAGGTGACACCATCCCGCCTCTGCCCGCAGATCACCGCAGTGTGCAACTTCTTCACCTACATCCGCTACATCCAGCAAGGCCTGGTCCGGCAGGACGGTGAGCACCCCCTGGTGGCCAGTACAGGGATGGCACACAGGAGTGGGGCTGGGCAGGGAAGCTCCCTCTGGGCCCACCTGCCCCTACTGGAGGCAGGGGAGGGTTGTGGGTTATTAAAGGGCTCACAGGCCTCCAGGGTGCTGAGCTCTGTACCTGGGTCTGTCCGGCTGGTCTTTCTCCTGCCCCTAAATCTCTTAAGATTCACAGAGGGCCACCCCTGTGAATCTCTCCCTGGCCTTTATGTGGCCACCTCCTCCTGGTCACCTGAACACCTGCCCGCCCGCCTCCAGCCTTTGCTCCCACTTACTCCATGCTGGACAGGTCCTCCCTCCACCCCTCTCCCCAGAGCCCATTCTGCAAGGCCTGGCTCCCTGCTCCTCCACCAACCTTTGTTCCCTGCTGAGTCTTCTCCTGAACCAGTCAGGCCTGACCCTCTGAGTCAGGAGCCGTCTCCTCCCCATCCTGAGGGTCAAGTCCCCTTGGAGGCCAAGGCCAAGGCATGCTGGGTGTTGACGCCTTCCAGGTCCCCTGATGGCCTCTGTGGACCCCGCTCACTGCGCAGGGTCCTTGTGAGACCCCAGGGAGGCATCTGTGCCTTGTCTAATGCAGTTTCCAGGTCTGGGCCGCTGCTGTTGCGTGTGGCAGTGTGTGCCTGCATGTCTGCGTCGGGCTGTGGGGTGACCGTCAGTGTGGTGCAGACAGATCCCCCGTGGGTGGTCAGTGCTCAGCGGTTTCCAAGGCTCAAGAGTGGAGCCTCAGAGAGGTCCAACCACTTGGCGAGGTCATCTGTTTTGGGGGCCAGGGGCCCTAGAGTGCTCTGCCAGCTGCCCTGTCCAAAGCCATGGGAGGGGACCAGGCTGTCTGCCCAGGGCGACCCTGAGCTGTCCCCGACCTGTTCACCCTCTCTGCCAGCAGCAGAGCCCATGTTCTGGGAGATCATGCGGCTGCGGAAGGAGATGTCGCTGGCCAAGCTCGGCTTCTTCCCCCAGGAGGCTTAGGGCACAGCCCAGGCCTGGAGGGAGCTCTGAGATGGAGTGAACACCCACCCCAAAGCGAGCAGACACGCAGGGAGCCAGAGGCAGAAAAGATGGACAGACAGGCCACAGAGGCAGCCCTGAGCCAGCACCACATGTCCATCCTGGGACAGACAGAGGGACGGACGAGCCTGGACTTCACGGGAAGACCCCTCTCTCTTCCCAACTGGGTTCTGCCACCACCAGGAGGATTTCAAGAAAGCACCAAAGACCAGGGAGCTTGGACCCATACTCCAGGGTCCTCAGCCCTTGGGAGGGGACACCTGAGGCAGCCAGCGCCCCCCTCCCCAGTCCCCAGAACCACCTGCAGGTGCCTTGTTGCCAGCATGTCTTCAGAAAGGACTGTCTGGGTAGCTGAATCTCCAGGGTACCCTCCGCCCCAGCGGCCAAGCCCTGGCCAGCAGTGCCCCCTTGTGGCCATCCTGTGCCTTGTTCTTGGTGGCTTCCTTATTGGACTGCTAGGAGGAGCTGGCGTGGCCTCCACAGCACAGAACTGTCCCAAAGCCTTGTTAAGATGAATCAGGGCCTCTCCCCCTTCCCCCCCCCCCTTTTTTTCCTCTCTGTCCCTTCATAAAGGTCTCCCTTGTCACCTCCCCTCCCACCCCATCTCAGCCCTGTGCTCCTGGAGGCCCTGCTCCCAAAACCACTGGAAGGATTGGGGCACTGTCTCCCACAGCAGAGCACACACAGGGCTTCAGATCGCCCACGCCTGTTTTCCGCTGTGGGTGGCCATGCAGACACCCGCCCTGGCTTGTGGGGCCTGAGTGGGCAGGCAGGACCTGGGCCCTCCCACCAGAGCCCACTTGGGACCAGACCAGGGTTAGGGGCTCCCACCTGGACCACGTCTGGATTTCCTTCTTCGGATGGAATGTAACGCGATCTCTATTTAATAAAGGAAGTCTTTGTTGGTACAGGCTGGGTGGCCACGCGCCCTCACTCCTGCACCCTGGGGCTCCAGCCAAGGCTTGGGCATCTGAAGGAATGAAACCAAATCCTTTCCCTGCCCGCCCTCGTGCTTGGGATTAAACCCAAATCCTGAAGCCACCCCACCTCCGCCATCACCACTGACTTGCTGTGGAGAGGACTGTTTGAGTCCTCCCTTAGTATTCAGAGGGTTGTGGGTTCTTGGGGGATGAGCCAGACCTCCCTCTCCCTGTGACTGGTGGCCTGCTGTTGGGAAGAATGGCACCAAGGCTGGCTCCGCCACTGCCTCACTGTGGCGTCTTAGGCGGGTCCTCCTCTGGGTCCCTTGCCCCCAGCAGTGGCCCATTCCAGGCTTGTAGAAGCCTGCAGCCCAGAGGCAAGGCATCCAGGCTGCTGCTCAGCATGACAGTGGCAGGATTGATTGGTGATGTCTGCTGGAAGCACAGGCAGGGACTGTGGAAGCTCTGGCTTTTCCAGCCCAGGTCTTAGGCTCTTGGCAAGGGGCAGCATTTGCAGGTGGAAGAGGTGTGGGTGGCCAGGTCCTCTGAGGACCCAGAGTGGGGCTGGGAAGGTGTCTTGTGGTGGCTGAGCCCCTCCCCATCTGGAGGGATGTGGGCCCGGGCCAGTAGTTGCTTTCCTGGGGTGGTGGGGAGCACAGCAGCTTCTGAGTCAGGTCAGTGTCTGCTGGGCTGGTGGCATCCGTGGGGACTTCCCTATTGGCCTGAGGCCTCGGAGCCACACTGCTGGTAGGTCAGACCAGCTGTGGACTGGCCGGGACCGAATGAAGCCCTCCACCCATGCTGGGGACTCCTGTGTTTGAGCTGAGAATGTCCAGCGGGGAGACTGGCAATCAAAACACATACCAGGAACACGCGCAGGGTGTCAGATGGAGGAGAGGAAAGCAGGCAGGCGAAGGAGGGTGTCAGAAAAAGGCACGAGAGGCCATGTTTCCTGCTGTGATCCCAACTCCTGTGTGGCAGTCCCTTTCGTCTGTGTCAGGCCTGGGTCAACTGGGGGCCAAAGGAAGTTGGAGGTCTGGGCCCTGGAGCTGTCCGTCCTACCCCCAGCTTCCGTGCTCCTGGCTCAGTCACACCCAAGACCTAGGAGACACCAGGCCACACTCCAGGGACCTGCCAGAGGGTCCCACACTTCAGACCTGCTCTGCCTGCCCCTCAATAGCATCACCTGCTGTCGACCCCTGGATGGGGTGATAAACAGAGAACTGAAACTCCTGTAGGATGCACACACCTCATTATCTCCCAGCTGGAGCTAACAACAGCACTGACTGCCGGGCATGATTCCAAATAAACCCTTCAGATCTAATTCATTTCATCCTCACAGCACCTTATAAAGTACTGTTCTCCCATTTTGCAGATGAGTAGAGTGAGGCACACAGAAGTGACACAGAGGAAATGGTGGCCCCAGGACAGGGATCATGAGCCCAGCCCTGGAGCCCACAGCAGGAACCAGCATCCTAGATGCCCTTTCCTGAACAGCTGCAGGGTGCTTGGAGGTGGCTGGGGAGGGTTAGCTGACACCAGCCACCAGGGTTCCTTACATGGGTTTCCTAAATAACCCACTTGGGCCTCTCTGAGTGGCCCTGGCGCATGCGAACATTTTTTTTTTTTTTTTTTTTTTGATATGGAGTCTCACTCTGTCACCTAGGCTGGAGTGCAGTGGCGCAATCTCGGCTCACTGCAATCTCCGCCTCCCGGGTTCAAGCGATTCTCCTGCCTCAGCCATCTGAGTAGCTAGGACTACAGGTGCATGCCGCCACACCTGGCTAATTTTTTGTATTTTTAGTAGAGATGGGGTTTCACCGGATGGTCTCGATCTCCTGACCTTGTGATCCAACCACCTCAGCCTCCCAAAGTGCTGGGATTACAGGTGTGAGCCACCATGCTCAGCTCCCCCCGGCATCCCCCACCAACCATTTTTAAGTGTATAGTTCAGTAGCATTAAGTCCATTTACAGTGTTGTAAAACATCTCCAGAATGTTTTCATTTCACAAAACTGAGACTCTGTACCCATTAATCAACCCCCTATTTCTACCTCCTCCTACCCCAGGCAACCCCCATTCTACTTCCTATGGATTTCACTGTACTAGGGACATCATTTAAGTGGGTCATGCTGTATTTATCCTTTCATGACTGGCTTATTTTACTTAGCATAATGTCCTCATGTTCATCTGTGTCGTAGCATATGATGGGATTTCCTTTCTTTTTGAGACTGAATAATATTCCATGATACGCGCAGACCACGTTTTCTTTATCCAGCGTCTGCGGATGGACAGTGTGCTGCCTCTCACTCTTGGCCATCGTGAACAGTGCTACTAGGAACATAGATGTGCAAATCTCTCCTCAAGACTCTGCTTTCGGTTCTTTTGGGTATATGCCCAGAAGTGGAATTGCTGAATCATATGGTAGTTTTATCTTTATTTTTTAAAGGCATTTTTATACTCTTTTCTGTAGTTGGCTGCAGCATTTCACATTCCTACCAACAATGCACAGGGGTTCTGCATCGTTGCTAACACTTGTGATTTTCTTTATTTTTTGAGAAAAAAAGTCTCCCTCTGTCGTCCAGGCTGGAGCACAGTGGCATGATCTCGGCTCACTACAACCTCTGCTTCCCAGGCTTAAGCGATCCTCCTACCTCAGCCTCCCAAGTAGCTGGGACTACAGGCGCCCACATCAGCACACCCTGCTAGTTTTTGTTTATTTTTGTAGAAATGGGGTTTTGTTGTCCGGGTGCGGTGGCTCACGCCTGTAATCCCAACACTTTGGGAAGCCAAGGCGGGCAGATCACCTGAGGTTGGGAGTTCGAGACCAGCCTGACCAACATGGAGAAACCCCATCTCTACTAAAAATATAAAGCTAGCTGGAGGTGGTGGCACATGCCTGTAATCCCACTACTCGGGAGGCTGTGACAGGAGAATTGCTTGAACCTGGGAGGTGAAGGTTGTGGTGAGCCAAGATTGCGTGCCATTGCACTGCAGCCTGGGCAACCCGAGTAAAACTCCGTCTCAAAAAAAAAAAGGGATTTTTGTCCTGTTACCCAGGCTGGTCTTGAACTCCTAGGCTCAAGAGATCCACTCACCCCAGCCTCCCAAAGTGCTGGGATTACAGGTGTGAACCACCATGCCTGGCATGATTTTATTTTTCATTTATGTATCTTGCTATGTTGCTGAGGCTGGTCTCGAACTCCTGGGCTCAAGCAATCCCCCTGCCTTGGCCTCCCAAAGTGTTGGAATTCCAGGCCTTTTTCTTTTCTATAGGAGCCCTCCTAACAAGTGTGAGATGGTATCTCATTGTGGTTTGATTTGCAGTTTTCTGATGATTAGCAATGCTGAGTGCCTTTTCATGTGTGTGTTGCCATTTGTGTGCACCCCCTATTTCCTGAGGGGCATTCTGGGGAGCTCCGCCCAGCCTCCACAGTGATGCCTTCAAGGAGGACTTGGCCAATAGGGCTGGTCCCTGCCCTCACTCACAGCGCTTGCTTGGTTCTGTGGCCCCTCCCCCCTTCATCTTCCCCATCTCTTTTGGGGGCATCTGGGAAAGGTGGAGGTCCTAACCTATCACAACCCCCAACCACCTCACACACAGGGGCTGAGACCAGGCCAGGGCTGGCCCCGAGGAAGGAGCCCTGGGATGGCCACATCTGACCACCCAGGGCTGCTGAAGGTGGCACCAGGGCCATGCCCCCAGTGGAAGGGCTGGATTTTGGTGCAGGGGATGTGTTCCTCCAAGAGTCTGCCTTCTCTGTTCCTGTGTTGTGTGAACATGGTGGGGGGCAGGGGTGCCTGCAGCTTCCTTGGGCCAGGACCATGCACACCCCCACACACGTGCCAGGTTGGGGTCCCAGGATATGGTCAGTGGGTGCCTCAGTGGAAAGGGCCCAGGCAGCCCCAGTGCCTGATAACATCATGGGCCTTGCTGGATGTCCTCCTTGCAGGAGCTCCTGGTACCAGGGAGAACACAGAGGCCCCTCTGTCCTTCACGGGATCCTGGTCCTATTTAGACCAAGACAAAATATTAGCATATCAGAGACATATACTTAGGGTTTTCTAAGTGCATTTCCCCAACCAGCCGGTCAGCATCTCCTGTGAGCTGGCCACGTAAGTCTCTGCCTCCACACCAGACCCACCAAATGATCCTCCTGGGTGGTTCTGTCTTTCCAGGTGGTTCTGATAGAGGTTTGACAAGTTTGATGACCAGTGCTCTGGAAGCAACCTTAGCCTGATTTGAATTCCTTATTGGTGTGAACGCTTAACTTTTAGGAACAGGTTTATTGATTGATTGATTGATTGAGACGGAGTCTCGCTCTTTTGCCAGGCTGGAGTTCAGTGGTGTGATCTTGGCTCACTGCAACCTCCGCCTTCTGGGTTCAAGCGATTCTCCTGCCTTAGCCTCCTGAGTAGCTGGGACTCCAGGTGCCCGCCATCACACCCAGCTAATTTTTGTGTTTTTAGTAGAGATGGAGGTTCACCATATTGGCCAGGCTGTTCTCGAACTCCTGACCTTGTGATCCGCCCGCCTCAGCCTCCCAAAGTGCTGGGATTACAGGCCTGAGCCACCGCGCCTGGCCAGGAACAGGTATCTTTATGGCAAGGAAATCCGAAGCAATTAGGGGAGCTACCTACACTTTCAAAAGGACTTTATTTAAATTTAAAAATGGGGTGGGGGCCAGGTGCAGTGGCTGATGCCTGTAATCCCAGCATTTGGGAGGCCCAGGCAAGAGGGTCGCTTGAGTCCAGGAGTTCGAGACTGAGTGCAGTGAGCTGAGATCCTGCCACTACACTACAGCCTGGAGACAGTGAGACCCCTGTCGCGACACAAAAACCAAAAAGGGGTAGGAAAGCAGTAACAAGCACAGGTCTCCTCAGCACGTGGGTGGCGGCACCCGCCTCCAGGCGCCAGTGCCCTCCGGCTCCCTTCCTCCCCCTCGGCCACCTGGGCGTCCCCAGCCCTGCAGCGCTGACGGCGGCCGGGAGGCTACCCGCCCCCAGCAGAGGGCTCTGCCACAGCTGCAGCGGCGGTAGGGGCCGCGCAGACGTTGGGGCCCAGGACTTGAAGGCTGTTCACAGGCACTCCGAGACAGCGTCCCCATTCTGGGCGCACTGGATTTGACGCTCCAGGACTCACGGCTGGAAACCCCCCTGGGCCCCGTGGCTCGCAGACCGGGACTCCGCCTCGGGTCTCCGAGGGCGCAGCGGGGCGCCGCAGGACGCCCAACAGGTGCGCGTTGTGTCCCTACGCCCCGCGACCCGGGCGGAGTCGAAAGCCTGGGCGCCCGCAGGCCGGGGAGAGGGGGCGGGACGGTGCCCGGGGCAGGGCTAGGTGGCGGCCGCCGTCCCCCCGGGCGGGGCGGGCCGCCTCGACGCCGCCCTCCCCTGCGGCCAATGGAGGCCGAGGTCCCGCGCGGGGATTGGAGCGGGCGCGGGGGGTCAGCCAGCTCCTGGGGCCGGGCCCGGGCCGGGGGCGGGGTCCGGCGAGGCGGGCGCCGTCCGCGCAGTTATAAGGGGGGGCTCTCCCTGCGCCGCGGATCGGGAGGCGCACGCTTGCTCGTACGGCGGCCGCGGCGGCGGGGCGGGGCCGGAGCAGCGGGCGGCGGCGGAGACGGCACCCAGGAGCGCACCTCGCGTCCTCGGGGTCTCGCTCGGATCTCGGTCACCGCCTGGGAGGACCTCCAGGACTCGTGCGTGCAGCATGGGCGGCGTCGGAGAGCCTGGACCGCGGGAGGGACCCGCGCAGCCGGGGGCGCCGCTGCCCATCTTCTGCTGGGAGCAGATCCGCGCGCACGACCAGCCTGGCGACAAGTGGCTGGTCATCGAGCGCCGCGTCTACGACATCAGCCGCTGGGAACAGCGGCACCCGGGGGGCAGCCGCCTCATCGGCCACCACGGCGCTGAGGACGCTACGGTATGTAAGCCGTAGGGAAGCCGCCCACCGGCGGGTGGAGTCTGGAGCTCGGTCGTGGGCGCGGTGTCCCCCTCCACCTGTGGGGCCTTAGCATTCCCCGCTCCCTTCACTGACCTTTGACCTCCACGCCGGGACCCAGAGTTGGGATGGACGAGCCAGGGCCAGAGGTGGGGTACGGAGGCCACTTCCCTGCGTGGAGGACCCATCGCTGTCCACGGAGCAGGTCTGCGGGGGAGGTGGGGGCCTCAGAGGTGGGTGTGTCTTGCTGCAGAGCCTGCCCTAGGCGACGGGCTGCCCTGTTGCTCCCAGATCCCTGTTTCAGTCCGGGTCCCCAAGCTGGGTGCTTGCTGAGGGCTAGGAGTGGGGCAGAGCAAGGTCCCCAGGAGCTGGTAAGGCTGTGCCATTAGAGGCTGGGGGCTGGGCCGGCCTGAGGTCTGTGGCTTTCCCAAGGGCTGCTGTAAAGGGCTGAGGTACAGTGAGTCACCTCTCCGGGCTAGCAGCTGCAC
>PVKP010012185.1:0-59146 GCA_004027715.1 Plecturocebus donacophilus | reverse complement strand
ACTTGGCTATGCGGGCTCTCTTTTGGTTCCATATGAATTTTAAGGTGGTTTTTTCCAGTTCTGTGAAGAAGGTCATTGGTAGCTTGATGGGGATAGCATTGAATCTGTAAATTACTTTGGGCAGTATGGCCGTTTTCACGATATTGATTCTTCCTAACCATGAACATGGAATGTTTCTCCATCTGTTTGTGTCCTCTCTGATTTCATTGAGCAGTGGTTTGTAGTTCTCCTTGAAGAGGTCCTTTACGTTCCTTGTTAGTTGTACTCCTAGGTATTGTATTCTGTGGACCTGTTTTTAAACCACCACAGGCTTCATAGTTACATGGATTTTGACAAATCGGGATGTTTAAGAGTGACAAATAAGGGCATTTAAGGTTGCTCCCATATTCCTTTTTCTCACGAAACTAAGGTGCTGAAATTTGAAGAAGATATGGATCAAAAGACCTTAAGACTTTAGCTCTCATGATACCATGTCACCTCCAGCCTAGGCACATCTCCAGCCAGCAGTTCCCAGAGTGCTCGCAGAGAGTAATTAAATATGCTATGACTATTATAATGTAGGGAAAGGAGGCTTTAGCCTGTAAATATAATAGGAGGCATCATTAGACATTTGGGAAGGTCCACAGACAAGTCAACAGAGGGAAAGCGGACTGGACAAAAGCTACTAGCATGTGAGCAGGAATCTCCCTAATGTCATAGGTTTTACCCTAGTCTCCGGATACGCTGGCTATTTAAATTACACGTGCCCCAACATAGCTACTCAGCCTGCATGAGCATTAGTTTCCTCATCCTGTAAACGTGAATGATAATAGCACCCATGGCATAGGGTTTGCATGGGAGTTATAAGTGAGATCATTCGTGTATTGTGCAGTGCCGGCACTTGGCGCATTATCTTCAAGGTGGTCGTTGTGATCTATCCTGTTACCAGCTGTCCCACGCCTCCACTGCCTCTGAAGAAGGTGTGAGTCCTGCCTGTTCAGTTGTCTTCCTCTTTCTGAAGCTCAGAGAGGTCCAGCCTTGTGAGGGGAGTTTCTGGAGCTTTTCCTACGGGGGAGGAGAGAATGAGCAAGAGAAAGAAAAGAGGAACCAGGACGCACACTGACAGAGAAGTTTTTCAGGGAATTCTGGAGGAGGTAATGCAGGTCAGCTCAGGTGTGGAGCCAAGTGGAGTCAGGTGTGAGCCAAGAGAAAGGATTTTCTTTCTTTCTTTCTTTTTCTTTCTTTCTTTCTTTCTTTCTTCTTTTTTTTTGAGACGGAGTCTAGCTCTATTGCCCAGGCTGGAATGCAGTGGAGTGATCTCAGCTCACTGCAGCCTCCACTGCCCAGATTCAAGTGATTTCCCCTGCCTCAGCCTCCCGAGTAGCTGGGGTTGCAGGTACATCACCATCCTCAACTAATTTTTTGTATTTTTAGTAGCAATTCTCCTGCCTCAGCCTCCTGATTAGCTGGGATTACAGGCATGTGCCACCACACCTGGCTAAGTTTTTTGGTATCATTAGTAGAGACGAGATTTCACCATGTTTCACATTTTCTTTCTTTCTTTCTTTTTTCTTTTTCTTTTTCTTTTTTTGAGACAGTCTCACTTTGTTGCCCAGGCTGATCTCAAACTTCTGACTTCAAGTGATCCACCCATCTCATCCTCCCAAAGTGCTGAGATTACAGGCATGAGCCACCACGCCCGGCCGCAAGATAAAGGCTTTTCTAAGACAAATCCTTTATGTGGTTTAAAAAATGCAATAACCAACTTGAGTTTCTCTAAATTAACTTTTGGTCATTGCGGATGTTTCTGGTCAGGACACTGCTCAGAGGCTGGACCTTGTGCAGATGATTTTATAAGCATTACGTATTTTTATGTAATTTTTATCTGAGCCCATGCAGCCTAGATGTGTAGTAGGCTACACCATCTGGGTTTGTGTAAGTACACTCTGATATTTCATAAAGATGAAATTGCCTGAGGACACATTTCTTAGAATGTATCCCCATGGTCAAGTGATGTAACACTATACTCTTATGTATATATGGTATACTTTACAATAAAAAAAATTTAAAATAAATAAAAATCTTCGAAGTTGCTGCTCTCTTGATGACCTGGAAGGTGTGAGGTTCTGGGAAGAACCCCAGGTAGACAGCTTCAGCTCAGAGCCCTGACTCCCAGGCCCAGGTTCTCGTCACTGGCTCTGCTACCTTTCCCTACGAGGAAGGGACCTTTGAAAAATGTTCTGTCTTTCAGGGCTCCTAATCAAGAGGAGGCACATCTTATTAAAGAAGGCATCTTCCATTTCACTCGAGACGCAGCATTTTCTTCCCTTGTCTGATGTGTTGATTAGATTTCAGGCAGGATTACTGGGGTTGATGCCATTAAGTAAAAAGTCATCTCCTTTGGAAACAGCCCAGAAAGTCTGTATTCCATTTTTAAAAGCTCAGATCCCATTAAAGATGAAACATTGAGAACCAAGTGGATTTAGATTTGGTGGGAGAAATCAGAACTCCAAGTGCCCATGTGAGCACTTGGGTGGGGAAGAGGGAAGAGGGATGGCGGTAAAATGGGGACAAGGAGCGTACTTTGGCAGTAAGATCAGCGAATTCTCAGCAACTCTCTTTCTCAAGAACAAGTGATCAATAAATCAAATACTGCCCATCTGCTAGGCAGTCACTGAATATATTACAGTATGCTCACACCATTATATATTGTGTATCCATTAAAAGTAAAATTAGAGTTACATCAATGGACTTGGGTGGATTTCCACCAGGTAGTATTGAGAAAAGCAAAATACTTCAGCTTTTAAAGCATCTATAACATGTTACTATTGTATAAAACAATGACAAACAACCCTCCACTTACACATGTGAATGCTTACATACATGTATATGTGCCCATATGAGTCTGCATGTACAAAGCAAAATACGAAAAGAAACATACCAGGTTGTTAACGTCAGCTACCCAGCAGGATTTTGGGTGGTGGTGGGTGCTGATGAGGATGAAAGGTGAAATCAAACAAAAGAAAACCACAAAAATCAGCCAGCGGGAATGATAGGATCATATATATGTGTTTATGCAAAAATGAATAAGGGGTGAGGAATTTAACTATGTATTGCACCTCACTTTCTCTAGCCCTGTCTCAGGCATTGTAAAGAACAGAGGGCAGCTCTGTTTGCCGGAAGCTTACACTCCCTTTGGGGAAGCAAGGCAAACCCATGCATCACTCAGTGAGCAAACCAACATAATTCAACATTCCAATTTCCTACCTCCAGAGTTTCTATCACTCTATTAACATTGTTTATTTAACAAGCATTTCTTCAGGCCGCACTAGGTGCCAGGCTTGATTATTGTCCCTGAGGAGTCAAAAAAGCAATATAATTAGAGATGGATATCTAGTGCTAAGTAAATATTATCAAATGGGGTTAAAATAGCTGTAATTTGGACAGAGAGAGATGCTATATGAGATTTTGTCTTTATAGTCTCTGTAGCCCATCACATCAGTATCTAGGGCTGGAAAGAGACCTTATCACCCATCTAATGTAACTTCCATATATTACATACGAGGAAACTGAGGCCCTGGGGGAGCAGATGAGAGTAGTCCCTTCCAGTGGTTAGCAGAGCTGAGCTACAGCCCATGGTTCAAGAACTAGGCTTATTTCTGTCCACCATACAATAGCATCTTCAAGCGAAACTGAGAACAAATAACATCTGAGAGTGAAGCATTTGACATTTTAGTCATCTTTCATCTGAAGCAGCAAATACAATAGGGAAAACGTGGTGCTATGGGTTCAGTTGTCTCCCCCTCAAAAGATGTATTAAAATCTTACCTTCTAGAACCCATGTATGTGAGCATATTTAAAATTAGAGCCTTTGCCTATGTAATGAAGTTAAAATGAGGTCGTACTGGATTAGGGTGCTTCCTAAATCCAATATGACTGGTGTCCTTATAAGAAGAGGGAAATGTGGACACAGATACAGACATACAAGGGAGAAGGCCAGGTGTAGATGGAGGCAGAGATGGAGTGCTGTATCTGTCTATAAGCCAAGGAGCACCAAGGCCTGCCAGCAACCACCAGAATAGGCAAGGACGGATTCTTCTCTGGAGGCTTTGGAAGGCCACGACCCTGTAGACACTTTGATTTGAGACTTCTAGCCTCTAGAACTGTACGATAAGACATTTCTACTGCTTTAAGCCATGCAGTTTGTAGTATGCTGTTATAGTAGCCTTTGGAAACTAGTATACATGGCTTGGAGTTTCTTAGATCTGGGGTAAAATCTTGTTTTTGTTGTTTACAGGATGGATGACCTTGGACAAGCCAACGAACTTCTTTGATCCTTGGCTTCATTATCTGTAGAACAGGGATAATAGCAGCACCTTGGCTGCTGTGAGGAAGAAACAAGGTAACTCATGGAGAGCACCCAGCTCCTAACCCTCTGCTGAACTCTGGCGGAGGAAATGGACCAGGCTGGGCTCGGGGAAGGTAGCAGGTTCCGAGTCCCTCTTCCCCTGAACCTCATGATGTTGCTATGTGGAACAAGGCTGGCCAATTCATCTTTTTGGCTGCAATTAACTGACAGTAATGGCTGGCAGGCTGTAGAACAGCCATGCTGTTGACTGAAGCCTATCCCTCCCTGACATTAGTAACAACTTAATGGTCTAGAGAGTGCCGCTGAGGCCGGAGAACAGGGTCTGGAGGCAGGGAACATAAGGCCGATTCCACTGACTTCCTAGAACCAAATCAAATGGAAATGCTTCCGCTACGACAGGAGAAGTCCTCTCCATTCACATAGGGCTGCACCGAGTAAATGACTTTGTAACGTTACTTCGTTCTCTTCATCTACATAGAGAGTACACCAATGAAAACCTCTACTGAGTATTTAAACCCCCAAAAATCCTGTAACAGGGCTTTGAGCCCCTAAGCTTGGGCCCACTCCCACCCTGTGGAGTGAACTTTCATTTTCAATAAATCTCTGCTTTTGTTGCTTCATTCTTTCCTTGTTATGTTTGTGCATTTTGTTCAATTCTTTGTTCCAGATGCCAAGACCCTGGACACCCTCCACCGGCAACAATGCTACAGAAAACTGGGCTGACACTGATGTAAGAGGGCATTGGTTTGAGCCAAAAGACCCAGGTTCTATTCCTGTCTTGGGGACTTGCTCATCTCTTGATATTAATACATTGAAAAATGCCTCTACTAGCCTCCCCCTCTCTGGTCATCAAACTGTTTCCTGCTAACAGTGTCCAGTGAGTAGGATTCCATTGAGTGCCAGGTGTAGAAGAAGAGTTGCCAGCAGAAAAAGGAGAGGCGATGCTGGCTGCTTCATGATACCTGTTAACTTGAAAACACAAAGATGCTCTCCCTGCATCTTGTTTGACAGGGGATCAGCAGGAGGCGCGCTTGTTGGCATGAACAGGAACCGCTGCTTGCCGTCCTTGACGTGGGAGAGCATGAACTTCTTTGAGCAGATCTGTGTGGCCATGTCACCCTGAAATGAACGTGCCCAGAGGGTCACCGAACCCCCTGCTGAGGATGGAAGAGCCAGTAATCCCAGGGCTGTGGAATTGGACAGCAGAGTGACCCAGCGATAAAGGAGAGAAATGCAGTGGCCCCAAAAAATCCCTGTGCCTTTGAGGTGGTAAAGCCAGAGGGAGGGAAACCTGTGGCGGGGCTGGGGGTGAAGGATGCCTCCTCGCTTCTCTGTGCCCCGTCTTCCCCACCACATCACCCACCTGAGTTTGCCTTGTAACCTTACGAGGCGCTGTGCTAAGCCTCTCATGTGCATGTCTTAGTTTCAGACTGACAGCCTGAAGATAACCTCACTTCTTGATGAGCAGTGGGACCCTGAGTTATGACTTAGACCCTCTGAGGCTCCATTCCTACGTGAGAGGTGGGGACGTTAGCTCCTTCCCTAGTCACTGAGTGTGGGCAGCAGCGGTCACCCGGGCTTGGCGGAGGGTGGAGTGGAGAAGGCCCCAATGCCTCTACCTACCCAGGCCTGCCTGGACTGTTGAAGAGAGACATGCTGCCTCTCGCACAGGGTTTGGGGGAGAATTTAAGAGACTTCATTAAAAGCTGCCATTCGAATGCCTCTTTGGTACCAGCCAGGCTCACCATCTCATTTCATGTACAAAGCCCAGTAACTATCTATGAGAGGTTAAATGGTTCCCATTTTGCAAATGAGGAAACTGAGGAGCAGCGAGGTCTGAGGCTCAAGGTCACAGAGCCAGGCCTGTGGGTGCACTACACTGTCTGCAGTGTAGTAGGCTCTCAACAGCCATTTCTTCCCTCCCTGCCCCTTCATTCATACGACTGATATAAGAAAAGGCAAATTCTGGAGACGGTGGAAAAGTCAGTGGTTGCCCGGGAGGGATTTGCATACAGAGCAGAGAGTTTCCAGGCTGTGAAGCTATTCTGTATGATGCCATCATGTAGATACACGTCACTATATATTTGTCAAATGACAAGGCATTTGTAAACAATAAAATGAAAATAGCACTTTATAAATATAGGCAGCTTTTTTATATATATAAAAAAAGTCCGCTATTTTGTAACTTGACATTTAAAACTAAGAAAACATCACAAATTTATAGTCCTGTAAATATTCTTTAGACTAGGATTACAAAGAATGTTCACCAACAGAAAATATTTCTACAATTCCCTGAAAAGATTTACTTAAACCCTCCACAGATTTATTTTTATGGTATTGATGTAGTTTTGAACTTCAAATAACAGTCTGTAGAGACAGAAAATCAAAATAGAGCTTTCTGTTTAAAAAAAATCATTTAGCACTTGTGGAAGATATTCAGTTAGGAAAAAGAAGACGTCTTCTTCTTCCTGGTGGCTAACATGTTTCATTTCATTTTCTGTTCATCTCCCCTGCATTCCCACACAGGCGCCTCCTCCATGCACGGCTGCGCTGGGCTCTGGTTTCGCTGCCTCTGTTCCCTCTTCACTGGGCTGTGACTGTGGTTATGACTCGTTGTACCTTCCCAGAAGCTGGCAGGAGAGGCCCCCAGGATGGAGCCAGGGCTATAGGCAGAATCGAAGCTGGGCTTAGAAGAGGAACAGGAGGAAGGACGGGAGCACCATCCAGGTGGTACAGAGAGAAGGAAGCAGGACCTGGGGACCCTGGCGCTCACTGAAAGGCAGGAAGAGAGACACTCCCCAGGCAGGGCCAGCCTCACGGACATGTGTGTGACCGGAGCAGCCACCTAGGGGACCCCTGAGCTTGGGACTTAATGCTCTGCCGTGGCTATCTAAAGTTCCTTAATAATTCTTTCTTTGAATGTGTGCTTTGTAAGTGAAGCCTGATGCACAGCGGAGCCTCGTCTCATTCCCCGTCCCTCCCACTGCTGCCTCTCTGGGTCCCTCCTCCCCACTTCCTGGTCTCCAGCCCTGCCTGGCCTTCCCCTCCACACTCCTGTCCTGCCATCACTGCTATCCTCTGCCCAGGGTGGTGACCAGGTCGCATCAGCAGGGACAGACCCACGTTTCTGGGCACAGTCTTGGAAGGATTGGGGTCAGACACACATGCCATGACATCTTGGGATGAGGCAAGTTGGCAGCGGTCCTCTTTCAGGACTGGCACAGGCGACTTAGCCAGAACCTCCCCCCACCCCAATGCAGTTACCAAGTCATGGAGGTTGTCATCCCTTGGGGGGTCATCTGACCTCTCTGGCTTGGGTGGCAGCTGGCACGCCATGGGAAGGTGAAAATGCTTTTCTGACCTAGCAGGGGCTCTGTATTATTTATTTATTTATTTGCCTTTGCATCAAATTATGTATCCAGGCCTTCCCCTCAGGTCTCTCTTCCTGCCTTTCAGTGAGCGCCAGGGCCCCCAGGTCCTGTTTCCTTCTCTCTGTACCACCTGGATGGTGCTCCCATCCTTCCTCCTGTTCCTCTTCTAAGCCCAGCTTAGATTCTGCCTCTGCCCCAGCCCACACAGGCCTTCATCAGTGTCCTCTTCCTTTCACTGCCCATGGCACTTAATGCAGTCTGGCTCTTGACCTAGTGGCCTTCACCTCTTTGGGCCTCAGTTTCATCTTCTTTATAATGGGGAAGAGAAGGCGTGGCCAGCTCTTAGGAGCCTGTCCCCAAGGAAGGACCCACATTCGTGGGCCTTGCTCCCCAGCAAGGATGCGAGCAACTCGAAGGATGAAACTCAGCCTTCCCTTGCCCATGCCTCAGTCCTCAACCCTGTGTGCAGCACAACACAAACATTTCTGAAGTGTGTCTTGAATCGAATTCCTTAGGACAAAGGTGCAGCAGCCCTTTCAGACTCGACTGATCTCTTGCCCAGTGCGATTTTGAGTTTTTGGATTCATCATGCATCTCCCAGTTCTTCCAGCTGTTTCCAGTTGGGCTGAGTTCATCACAATAGGCAGCCTGGGTCAACCTAGAGGTGGCCTCTCCCGTCTGTGTGTCCAGCAGAGGCCATTGCCACCCTGGTGTGGGTGACCGGGGACAGCTTCCCTGATGCACTCACTGTAGCTATCCTGTTCAAGTAGAGAGCTCTCCTGACCTCTGTCACCAGCCAGAAGGTCAGCTGCCCTTTCGTCCAGGCAGCCACTGGCAGCCACTGGGCCAGACACCAAGGAGGATGAAGGCTTGATGATAGGCAGCCAGTGTGGGAGTCAAGCCTTCATATAGCCCAGTCACAAAACTCTTCAGTGTTAGTACAAGGATGGAATCTGCTTTCCAGGGGGAGCAGCAGAGGCCATGGCCCTCAACTCTGTCTGGTGACAGAAAAAAGGCAAGAGACAAGTCCCTCTCCCAGAGAGTGCTAGCACCAGAGACAGTGCAGGTTTGAACACAACTAGTAGGGAAGAAGACCAGTGTACTCTCTGGGCTTCTCCAATTGTATCATGCCCAGGAACCACTTGGGGAGATCATTTAAATCCAGGTTCCCAAACCTCACCCTGCAGAGGGTCTGATTCTGTAGGTCCACAGGGAGGTGAGGGGGTGCTGAAATCCCAGTCTACAACAAACACCTCTAGTGAGGCTGCTGCCCTATCCACAGACCACACTTAGAGGGCAATTCCCCCATCAGCAAGCAGCAGGCCACCTACCCTGACTGCTCAGGCCACAGGTGGTGGCTGGTGGGCCAACCATGAGCTGACCCACAGATACTGAGGCTTGACTTCAACTACTGAGCCAGAAGAAGAGACAGAGGAGAAACTGGACAGTTTGTGTAGACCTGAGATGGAAAGCAGGTAGCTTCAAGGGCTGGACAGCTATACTGGGTCGTATTAGCCTGAGACACAGAGGAAGCCTGTGATGGAGCGGAGAACAGAGCTGATGGCTGGAGAGAGGCTCACAGAGAAAGAGAGAAAAAAATAAGGAACCACTGCTGGAGCTACCTCTCTCCTTTCCTTCCTTTGCAAGGTCTGAGGCTTCACCCACATTACCCTGGGTTCTAGTGCACCTGCACCCATCCAATCCACCCTCCGTTCCTGGGGTAACTTGGTTTTTCCTCTAAAGGGCTCTGGCACACAGGACAAGCACTGACCCTTGGCTGGAGCAGGCCCACCTCCCTGATCGTGGGGGGAGAACCTGCCTCTGGCAGCCTCTAGTGCCCTGGCCCTGGTGATATCAGCAGCAGGGCATGTGACGGTGCATTCGCATTCACTATTTTCTAGGATGGATTCCTGAAAGGGGAATTCTTGACTTGGAGGTTGTGAACTTTTTATTATTATTATTGTTATCTGAGACAGAGTCTCACTCTGTCACCCAGGTTGGAGTGCAGTGGTGTGATCTCAGCTCACTGCAACCTCCGCCTTCTGGGTTCAAGTGATTCTAGTGCCTCAGCCTCCCAAATAGCTGTGACTACAGGCATACGCCACCATGCCTGGCTAATTTTTTTGTATTATTTTTCTTTTTTTTAGTAGAGACCCGGTGTCACCATGTTGGTCAGGCTGGTCTCGAACTCCTGACCTCAAGTGATCCACTCGTCTAGGCCTCCCAAAGTGCTGGAACTACAGGCGTGAGCCACAGCACCCAGCCTAAGTGTTTTTTTTTTTCATGTTTTCCTGCATGTTGTTCACCTGCTTTCCAGAAACCCTGGTCATGTGCCTGCTCTGTAGTTACACACTGAACAAGCAACACCCCCTTGCTGGGTGGAGAGATTCACGGTGAAAGGAGCCAAGCAGGGCTGCACCATACTAGGGAAGACTATTCAACGTCAAGCGCAATAACTGCAGCTTCTGTTTTCTTCAAAGAAAGCAGATTCCTTTCTGTGACGTGGGTCCAAAAACAAAAAGAAAGCAGATTCCATCTTTGTACTAACAGGAGTTTTGTGACTGTGCTAGTCAAGAGTTTCTGCTGCAAAAAGTTGAAACCATTCTTGGTTCTCTTAAATAGAATAAGGAAATACTAGAGGGTGTCCTCAGCTGAATGATGTCCTCCCACAGATATCCATGTCCTAGTGCCTGGAACCTGTGAATGTGTTATGTTACCAAAAGGGACTTTGCAAATGTGATTACGTTAGGATCTGAGATGGTGACATTATCCTGAATTATCTGGTTAGGCCTGACATAATCACAAGGGTCCTTAGAAGAGGGGGGCAGGAAGGTCAGAGTCAGAGAAAGACTTGTGATATCGTCAGAAGCGGAGGTCAGAGAGACGTGAAGATGCTGCGCTCCTGGCTCTGAAAATGGAGGAAGGAAGCTGGGTGCGGTGGCTCGCACCTGTAACCCCAGAGCCAGGTCTCTACTAATTTAAACCCACAAAAGTTGAATTTGTGCATCAAGACTCTTAGAGCAGCTGTGGAGACCACGGCTTTATGTGGACCCCAGAAAATCCTGCGCATGAATCCTTAACGGCTTAGCCAGGAGCAGCACATTCAGTCTCCTCTTCATGGGGACACCCAGACAACATGAGCCTTCAGCAAGAAACAGCTCTGCCAACACCTTAATTTTATCCTGTAAGACCTGCTTCAGACTCCTGACCTCCAGAATTGTAAGATAATAAATGAGTGGCTTTGGAACAACAGAAATCGATTTCTCACAGTTTTGGGGGCTGGAAAGTCCAAGATCAAGGTGCTGGCAGAGTTGGTGTCTGATGAGGGCCTATTTCTTGATTCATAGATGGTGCCTTATGGCTGTGTTCTCTGAATAAATTCAGAGGCCTTGGGGCAGGAGACACACCATAAACCAATTCCTCTGACCCATTTCCTGCAGAAAACATTCAGAAAAAGGAGACATAAAAAAATATGCTGCTGGGAAAGGTTGCCCAGAACACCAAGGTTTCCCATTTCCCTATTCTATTCTCGGGCAGGGACTCAACTGAGATGATTAATGACTTACACCCAAACCTCACCATGGGCCAGAGAGAGTGGCACTATGAGAATTACCTGATTTAAACACAAGAATAGAGTGAGACACAAAATAACCTCCATTATCCATCAACTAGATTCAACAATTATCAAAGGAGATCCACATTTGCTTCCTGCTATGGTCTGAATGTTTGTGCCCCTCCAAAAATCACACATTGAAACCTAATTGTCAGTGCGATGGTATTAGGAGGTAGGGCCTTTGGGAGGTGATAATCTCCTAATCTGACCTTCCAAAGGCCCCACCTCTTCATACCATTCTATTGGGTTGATATGAGCAAAACCAGACCCTTTTACTGGAGGCTCCAGAGAGCTGCCTTCCCCTTCCACCATGTGAGAATGCAGCCAGAAGGCACCCTTTTTTTTTTTTTTTTTTTCTTTTTGTGAGACAGTGTCTCACTCTGTCTCCCAGGCTGGAGTGCAGTGGCATGATCTTGGTTCACTGCAACCTCCGCCTCCTGGGTTCAAGTGATTCTCTTGCCTCAGCCTCCCTAGTGGCTGGGATTACAGGCACACATCACCACGCCCAGCTAAATTTTTGTATTTTTAGTAGAGACAAAGTTTCACCATGTTGACCAGGCTGGTCTCGAACTTCTGACATCAAGTGATCCACCAGCCTCAGCCTCCCATAGTGCTGGGATTAAAGGGGTGAGCCACTGTGCCTAGCCCAGAAGGCACTTTTATGAACCAAGAAGGAGGCCCTCATCAGACACCAACTCTGCCAGCACCTTGATCTTGGACTTCTCAGCCCCCAGAACTGTGTGAAATGGATTTCTATTGTTGAAAAGCCACCTATTCGTGCTATTTGGTTATAGCAGCCCAAACAGAATTAAGACACTTCATTTATTCTGTTTATCTTTGTTGTTAAAGCAAATCCTAGGCACTGTGTCATTCCAGTATGCATCTGAAAAATAAGAACTTTTCCTACAGAGCCCCAGTGTCATTGTCACACCTACCAAAAATTAGCAGGAATTCTTTAATATTATCTCATATCTAATCAAGTTTTCCAATTATCTCAGAAATGTCTCTTTAGAGACAATTAGGACCTGAATCGGGTCCACACATTGCATTTGGTTATTCTGTCTTTTAATTCTCTTATAATCTAGCAGTCCATCCTCTCCAAATCTTCACTCCTATTTTTCTCCAACCTGTTGGCTTGCTATAGAAACTAGGCCAATTATATGGTAGCCAAATATTAAAAGAGGAGGACATGGTGTTGCTATCATGGAAGGAGGGTGGGTCTGTAGAGTGTCTTAGGATCAAAGCCTAGCTCTATGTGTCATTGTGTGCCACTGAGCCCCTTACTACAACCACTCGGGTTTGATCAAAAAGGAAGAACCACTATGAGTGATACAGAATGGAGGCAACATGTGGGGGAATTAGACCTTACACAGTTGTGGAAGCTGATTAAGCAGTCTACCAAATGCAGCTGATGCCATGCCTGGTGCTGGGCCTAAGTCAGCAGAGCCAGCTGTTGGAAAGGAGAGATGAGTGTGAAGTGGGGGAGAGCAAAACCAGATTAGAGCCCACAAAGACACACTGGGACCCGGGAGGACAAATGGAACTCGCATTTGTCTTTCTCTCTTTCAATGATGTGAGTGACCTGCAGGATGCATGGGTGCCCCACAGAGCTGGACAAACTGGCCCAGGATTTGCAGAAGCAGAAGATTCAAAAGACCAATAAGGGCTGTGGACCTCACTGGGCTTCACACTCGTGCGGTGAGCCAGGAGAGCAGCAATGGCATGCTTGAGCCCACCTCAACCTTCAGAGCATAGGAATGGCTGCTACTTCCCTTCCACTTCCAAATCTCATGACCTCTTCTTGTGGCCAACCCTAGCCTAGAGCAGTACAAGAAAGGGAATTCTGAAAATTCCTTAGTGGTTTTGGGTAAAGTGATGGACATAGGCACCAAGCTCACCTAAGGATAGCCTCACCCACAGGAATGTGGCCAAGCTCACACAGGTGTACAGCAGAGTTGGAGGCCTCTCTGGCCCCATCACTTTCACTGCTCATGTCTTTCCCTGCCTTTAGGGCTAGCAGCAAATGATGCAAGTGTGTGCTGGGGTGCGTAAAAGTCAGGGCTCCAGGCAAAGTGCTGTCTTGCTACAGACACAAATCTCTTTGAGGATAGACTTGTATTCTCAGTAAGAACGTAGCCCCTGTGGGAAGGGAATGGGGCCAACAGTGCATATAGACATCTGAGTTTCTCCAAGTGTGGCTGAGAGCATGGGTTATTGGAATGCACTTCTTACAGGCAGCAGAAATAGCCCCTCTCTACCCTAAACTCCTTTTAGAATTTGAGCCCACCACAGATTATATATAAAAATCAACAATAACAATAATTATAACTAACATTTTGATAGTGGTTAGTATTTGCCAGGCACTATTAAAAGTATTTTATATACACCTCATTTTAACTCATATAACAAATCCCCCAGCACTAATGGACTAGGCCCTGCTGGGTTAAAATAAAGAAAAGTGACGACCACTATTTAGGTACAATTTACCACAGATATTTTTCAAGGTTCGACATGACATAAAGACTTTTACCTTATCAAGGATGATTTTCATGGAAATGATAGTTTCACTGAACCGCAAACAAGGTGGAAGTACACTAAGCTTCTGCCATCAAGAGGTGGAGTCTATTTCTCACCCTTTGAGTCTGGGCTGGCCTGTGACTTGCTTTGGAATGCCACAGAAGTGACAGCTCACTGGTTCTGAGCCTGGGCCTCAAGGTACCTTATAGCTTCAGTTCTCTCTTAAAATCTAGTTTTGCCACAAGGGATAAGTCTAAAAGACAAGATACTGCATGGAGAGAGGCCCAGATCATCCCAGATCATCCCAGCTGGAGCCCCAGACATGTGAGTGTGTCCAGGGAATAACAGCCAAGCTCAGCCCAGACCGCAAGGACCTCCCAGCTAAGTCCAGAATCAGGAACTGAATACATTATTGTTGTTTTTAGTCACATGATTTGGTTATGCAACCAAAACGGACAGAGAGGGAGACACTAAAACTAGGTTTTACATCTGCCTGATACCCTGGGTTCTTAGTGCTCTTTTCAAAATTCTTTCTGCAAATTCATGGCGTCACCTCTATTCTTCATGGTGGGTACTGGCTGATGGAGTCTAAGGGTGTCCCTTTTATTCAAACAAATATTTCTCCCCTATCAAGTATGTTTTTTAATTGTGACAAGAAAACATGAAAAATATAGAAAAGATTAAACAAGAAAACAAATAAAACAATAAATAATCCACAGATAAGGACTGTTAATATTTTTTCTTTCAAATACTTTTCCATTATATATTATTTATGTATTATAAATATATACATATTATATTACTATTCTATATGAGTGCATATGTCATACACACGTGTATTGTATAATAAGTTTATGAAGCTCCGAATCCCACTTTTCTTTCTACAAGATTCTTATATATTCCTAGCCATTAAAATTATTGGAGAACATCACCCATATGGATATAATTGTCCATTATAAAGATATATCATAATTTAACTGTTTACCAATTCTTGAACACTATTGTCTCCAATTTTTTATTATTATAAGTGTCAATGTCATGAATGTCTGTGTACATCTTCGTTCATATCCCTAAATCTGTCCTCAGGAAGATGGAGTTACTGGGTTAAAGAGCACCAGCATTTTAAGTTTTATCCATAAAAGGAACTACTATCCAAACATCTAGGGAAAAATGTCTAAAGGAAGATAATGTTTAACTCTATGGCCGACATTTAAGCCAGGAACAGGTCTGCTTTTGTTTTACTGGTACTAGGTCAGAAACAAAATACTCAGTGAAACAAGTCCAGCATTCAGTTCTGGATGCCAGGGGACCCTAGCCCAGGGCCCCTCTCTACTGAATTGCTCAGACCCTTCCTGAACACTCTTGAGGTATGTTCTCCTGGCTGGAGAGAGGAGATGTAGCCTGGAGAAGACATGGCAGAGTCCAGGGACCATTCTTGTCCTGGCTCCCAGAGCATGCTCCTCTTAGGGGTTTCATATCCCTCCAGGCTGGGAGTGCTGCCAGGGGGCTGAGGAACCGATGTTCCCGAGGCTGGTACATCTGATTTTCACTCTTGGCAAGAATTCAGAGCAGAGAAAAGTAAACTGCATCTGGGCCAAGGTGAGTCTGTCTCCTTGGAGGTCCTCAGGCTAAATGGAGGAGAAGGGTACGCAGAGCTGAGAGCCAAGGAGGCCAGTGAGGAATTGCACCAGAGTGTGGAGAGCAGAACTACGCGGACACTGATGGATTCAGGAGCTCTGCTGAAGGGGCCCTTGGCTCCCTGCATCTTAATCTTGGCTGGAGAATGGTCAGTCTACTTGAGGGCCGGTAATACAATCTTAAACCTGCATGACTTATGCCTCAGTACCAAGGCCAGCCCCTTCATTTGAAAAGGAAGAAGGAAGAAAACTAGAATCCATTGGTGATCTGCTGTGTGCCAGGCACTTTACAGTACAAAAGAGGCTTATTAATATTCTCATTTAGAAAAATAAGCAAACCAAGACCACAGGAAACAATGGGACTTCCTTAAGATTATGGGACTAATTAACTTAAAAACTGAGACTTGACTGGGCGCAGTGGCTCATGCCTATAATCCCAGCACTTTGGGAGGCCGAGGTGGGTGCATCACCTGAGATCAGGAGTTTGAGACCAGCCTGGCCAACATGGTGAAACCCCGTCTCTACTAAAATTACAAAAAATGAGCTGGGCGTGGTGGCGGGGGATTATAATCCCAGCTACTAGGGAGGCTGAGGCAGAAGAATCGCTTGAACCCACGACGCAGAGGTTGTGGTGAGCTGACATCATTCCATTGCACTCCAATCTGGGCAACAGAGCAGAACTCCGTCTCAAAAAAGAAAAAAAAAAAAAAAAGGAGACCGGAATTGGGTGCATTTTAATCCCTGGATGCAGGGGCGGTACAGTAAGGAAAAGGTCACGGATCTTAGATTTTCTCTAAGCCCTGGCTCATTACTTCTTTGAACTTGGGGATGGGACTCGTTCCTCCGAGCTTCAGCCTCCTATTCTGTAAAATGAGCCCCTGCCTACCCTGCAGGGTTCCAGTTAGGAGTGGCGGCGAAATGCTTGCAAGAGACCTAGTGCCGTACTTGACCCACAAGAGCAGCTCGTGAACACCAGCGGTAACACCCACCCCTTTTGCTTCTGTTGCCTCTTCTGGGACCCCTGATGGGAAAACCCAATGAAGTTTAGGACACGGGTTGGTGGGAGACCTCCATCTCTGGAACGGATCCCCCACTCCTCGACCATGCCCACCATACTGGCTGCTTGATTTCTCTGCCACACTCTGGCTTTTCTCTCTGAAAAACAACTTGCCAGTAACACAGCAAGAAGGCTCAGGGCTCTAAACCATTGTGTGTGTCCCAGATGGACTCAGTCCTCAGATGGAAGAAGGACAAGTCCCCCTCTCAGAGAGAGGGAATGGGGAGGTAACTGGAATGGTGCCTGTGCAAAGTGCCCTACATCCAGGTGATGGTTCATCCTGTTCTGTTCCTCCTTAAAGATCTCCAGGGAGCAGAAGCGTTCCTGAGCCTCATTCCTCTGGTCCCAGGCCTTGCCAGGCGCATGTTACTTTTTCCTGGGAGTTGGGCTGGGCACTCCTGCTTCTCCATGCCCATCAGCCATGGGCTTCCCTTTAAAGGCTCTGGACTGAGCACAGGCACCTCCAGTGGGACCATGGAGGACCAGCCCAGCAACCTAGAGCTGCTTCCCAGCCTGCCTGGGAATCATTTCATTTTCTATTTGCAGAATCACAGATGTTGACTTTTGATCTCTTCCTCTCTCCCTTGGGGGCCTCAAATCAGTGATGACATCTATTTCATTCCTTTTTAATTTCTTTTTTCTTTTCCCTATAAAGAGAAAAGGCCAGAAAGGGCTCAGAAAGGTTTTGAAAACATTGGAAGAGCTACGCACTGGCTGCTGGAATGAGAAAGAAAAGCTCTAGCTCTCTCCATGTAAAGCTCATGGCAATGACCAGGCAGAGGCTGCGGGGGGGGCACTCTTTAAGGCAGTGATTTTACCCTTTAGTGTGTCTGTAAATCATTCAGGAGTCTTGTTATTAATACAATGCAAATTCAGATTCAGTAGGTCTAAGGCACTCCCAGGCAAGGTCCATGCTGCTGACCCGGAACCACGCTCAGAGGAGCAGTGCTGAGTTTCTCCCTTGCCTACATCTCACCCCAGACCTGAATGCTGCGATCTATAAATGCTCCCTGCCACCTTCATGCAGCTGAGTCTTTACAGGCAAGAAGCCAGCCAAGGGAGCATCTCTTAGCAGACACTTTAATCAAATTAAAACCCACATTTAGACTTTTATCACTTTTGATCTATTTAAATAGATGAACTTTCAGATATATATAGATTTCCAAAGAAGGGATCACAAGAGGACTCCTGGGTGAGGGGGGGAGTCAGGGGCGGGGACGGGGGCTTTCTTCTCTCACCCCATTCTAACCCCTTTGGCTTGTTTCTTTTAAATAGCATTCACATCAACCATTATGATATTATGCTGAACCTTTTGCCATCCCATGAATGAGCAAGCCTCTGCATATCCTGTGAAAATTACCTTTTTCTTTCCATAGCTCCCAGTTACCTTTTTTTTTTTTTTTGAGTCAGAGTGTCATTCTGTCACCCGGTCTGTAGTGCAGTAATGCCATCTTGGCTCACTGCAAGTTCTGCCTCTTGGGTTCAAGTGATTCTCCTGCCTCAGCCTCCTAAGGAGCTGGAACCACAGGCGTGTGCCACCATGTCCAGCTAATTTTTGTAGTTTTTAGTAGTAGAGCTGGGGTTTCACCACATTAGCAGGTTGGTCTCAAACTCCTGACCTCAAGTGATTCACTGCCTCAATCTCCCGAAGTGCTGGGATTACAGGCATGAGCCACCATGCCCAGCCTCCCATCTACTAGTTACTTTTATAAACTCTCTTTTATATGTTCTGTGCATGTGGACCCAACTTAAAGAAATTGCATTGTATGATAATTCAAACATAATATGGTAGATAAATGTCGTGTATTAGAAAACAACGTCACTTTTCTAAAATGACTCACTGCATCACACCTTAAGCCATGAGCCCTTTCTGGGCCTTTAATCATCAAAAAGTGATCATCAGGGATTCAGACCTAATTGGCCAGAGGAGGGACTCAGGCACTAATTTTTTTCCTTTCTTTCTTTCTTATTTATTTATTTTTTTTGAGACAGTCACTCTGTCGCCTAGGCTGGAGTGCAGTGGTATGATCTCGGCTCACTGCAGCCTTGCCTCATGGGTTCAAGCAATTTTCCTGCCTCAGCCTCCTGAGTAGCTGAGACTACAGGTGCACACCTCCACGCCTGGCTAATTTTTTGTATTTTTAGTAGAGACAAGGTTTCACCCTGTTGGCCAGGATGGTCCTGATCTCCTGACCTCGTGATCTGCCCACCTCGGCCTCCCAAAGTGCTGGGATTAGAGGCATGAGCCACTGTGCCCAGCCACTAATTTTTTTAAAAGCTCTGAAAATGATTCTAATGTACACTAAGGTTTCAGTGCCACTAAATTAAATGATGTCAAATTGCTAACTTGAAATCATTCTGATGCCTTGCTATTCATTTAAGTTCCACACACATTTTTGAGTGCTTGTCATATGCCAGGCACTGTGTGGTCTCCTAAGATATGAGCAGATCAGTGGCAGCTTCTGCCTTCAAGGTATGCACAGTCTAGCAGGGAGATTTTAAAAAGCAGAATTGACTCTATCTAGAGGCCCCACAAATAGTGAAACAGGAAAGTGTTGCCTCTATAAATACAAATAAAAGGAGAGGAGGTAGTGGGGGAACCTGCCCTTATCTCCCCCATCATTGCTCTTCCTTTCCTTTCCTCCAGAGGGTACAGAACGTGGATTAAACAGGAACACAGTGAGTGCAGGGCAGATGCTCACCTCTCAGATCTGGGCTCTGCGGAGAATGGGCAGGGCTGTGAGCAGCAGAGAGATGGAGACTTCCCGATTGGGCAATTTCTTAATTCAGGAATGCAAAACCTGGCCCACAAGTGGCAAAGGCTCAATTGTGAAATGATTTTCAGCAGCTCCTCCACCAAAACTTTTAGGTAACTCAAGTCAGCCTCCTCCTCCCGGTCTGCATGCTCTCCAGCTGCCTGCTTTCTGTGCTCTTCCTGCCAAATGCCCTCAGCTGGTCCCTTCACTAAGTTTTTTGTTTGTTTGCTTGCTTGTTTTTTGAGACCGGGTCTCGCTCTGTCAACCCAGGCTGGAGTGCAGTGACATGATCTTGGCTCACAGCAACCTCTGGCTCCCAGGTTCAAGCAATTCTCCTGCCTCAGCCTTCCAAGAAGCTGCCATTACACCCAGCTAATATTTGTATTTTTAGTAAAGATAGGGTTTCAACATGTTGGCCAGAGTGGTCTTGAACTCCTGACCTCAAGCAATCTGCCTGCCTTGGCCTCCCAAAGTGCTGGGATTACCGCCATGAGCCACAGCACCCGGCCCCTTCACTAAGTCTTTATGCCAGCCCTGCTTACCTGCTTCCCAATTATCTTGCAGGTGTCAATCAGCCGGGCAGGACTTCATACTGAGCATAGTGGCCAAGAGAGCGGAGCAAGAACACCTGCATGGTAAGATAGGCACCTGTTTCTCCCCAAGAAACTCCAGTGTTGGGGAATTCATGAATGAGATTTTAATAAATGCAAAATCATGCAGTCCCCAGTCTAAATGAATTCATCGATGAGTCAAGCCAATGAATTTCGGCAGAAAATAGCATATGCCCCAAACCTGCCCCTTCACCTCAATTCTGGGGCGCAGCAGGTGTTGTCAGGTGGAATTCCCTCCTGCAAAGGAGAGGGAGCTTGCTCCCAGGCACAGCTGGCCAATGAGGGAATGGGCTGCTTTTTGAGATGTTGAATTTACCACCAGAAGCCCTTTGTAAGGTTTGGGGGCAGGAATATTTAAGCAATGGATTGGGTGTTGGCTACTTTTAATATACCTTATAAGGAACCTCTTAAAACCACTTTGTGACTGCTTTTAACTACCTTTCAGTTCTACAGTTCTTTGAAATATGTGAACTGAATTCAGGTCTCCTACAAGCAGAGGAATAATGACAGTGACAACACTGCAAAGCCAGGAATATCAATGAATATTAACTGTCTATTTCCTCGGTCCCAGCTCTGTGACAGTCTCAAATGCATCCTGTCCCTCGATAATCTGTAGAATTATTACACATACTTTCAAATAAGGAAAGAAGCATAAAGAAGCTGAAAGATTTGCCCAATATCCCACAAGACACGTGGTTCAAGTCTAGGTTTCCTGATTTTTAGTCTTATGTTTATAGTACATCATAATTTTTGTTTTGTTCAGATACAGTAAGAGCTGAAAAAAATCCTCAGGATATGTACCTTTAAGAAAGAAAATGATCTCAAAGAAGAAACGGATTTGGTGGAATTTGATGGCTGGATTAGCTGTCAGGGTAATGCTCACGAGTGGCCAGCAGGGGGCAGAAGCCTGCCATTCTAGCTGCTTACATCATTTCCAAGCCCGTAGATGTCTGGAAGCTGAGAGCAAAACCTAAGAAAGCGGAAGGGAGCCAGTGAGGACTGCTGCAAAGGCTCCTTTCCCGCAGGATATATCTGACAGCAGGGTGCATCTGAAGAAGGGGCTTCCCCCAGGAGGATGCCTCCAGAACCTAGAGGCAGAGGGAAAACTCTGGAACATGCACAAGATCTGAGTATCAGCAATCCAAGACTCCAGGAGTCAATCTATTTTCTGCACCTATTTCCATTCTCAATTTACAATACAGCGTTACTGTCAAGCTGTGCAAAGGCTCTCTTGTTTTATTTCATTTTCCTATCATTTCCAATTTGTGTTCCCATTCCCCTACATATTGTTCTCTTCTTCCTGTTGGTTTACAAGAGATCTCTGCATAATCTATACTTAGATATACACACATATATACCTAGGTTTATACCTATATAAACCACGACATTCCTTGTTGTTTGCAAATATAGTCTCCCAGACTGTCACTCAGCTGTCTGTAAATTTCTCTAAAGAGAAATATGGTTTGTTCTTTCCCACCCTGAGGTCACAAAGTTACTCCACATTTCCATCTAGAGTTTAAAATATGATAAAAAGTTGACTATGATATACGGTTGAGATATCATTTTATTTTTCTCCATAGAGTGAGCTAGTTAGATTGCATCAGCAAGCCCCCAAATTCATCTTTTTCTTATTGTTTTTGGGTGTTACCTCTATCATAAGTCAGGTTTTCATATTTAAAAATGATTTGCATATTTTTGAGCTCTTTAGTTTGTTATAAAGTTATAACCAAGTAAAGCTTAGTTGCTTGTTTCTGTACCGATGCCACATTCCTATTACTACCATGGCTTCGTGGTAAGGTCAACTCTCTCTTTTCTCTCCTCCCCTCCCCTCCCCTTCCTTTCCCTCCCCTTCCCTTCCCTTCTCTTTTCTCTCTCTCCTTCTCTCTTTCTCTCTCTCTCTCTCTCTCTGTCTATTAAAATTGGCTTAGCTATTTCTGGATCTTACTTAGTTATTTTTGAGACTAAGTCTCACTCTGTCAGGCTAGAGTGCAGTGGCACAATCACAGCTCACTGCAGCCTCAGTCTCCCAGGCTCAAGCAATCCTCCCACTTCAGCCTTCTGAAGGTGGGACTGCAGGCATGTGTGACTATGCCTGGCTAATTTTTAAAAAAGTTTTGTAGAGACAGGGTCTCAGTATGTTTTCCAGGCCGGTCTCAAACTCCTGGGCTCACAGAGTCCTCCTGCCTTGGTCTCCAAAGTGCTGGGATGACAGGCGTGAGCCACTGTACCTGGCCTACTCTGATTCTTAGCATAACCTGAAATACTTATCTACCGTGATAGCCCTTATTTATTTTTCTGGTTTTATTGCTTTGGATATACCTCTAGGACTATGCTGAACTGTAGCAGCGATAGCAGGGATGAATTTTCCATGTATTGTATTTGGCTTGAATATTTAATAAATAGCCTTAATTGAGTTGAGAAAAATATATATTTCTTCTAATTTTGTGAGTGATTTCTTTAAAATCCAAAGTTGTTTAGATTTACCAAGTGCTTTATTAAAATTTCCTGAGATCAATCATAACATTTTTCTCTTTTAGTCCATTCATGGTGAAAATTACATTCTTTTTCTTTCTCACATTAAACTTTTCTGTATTTTGAAATGAGCTTTATTTGATTATAACTTTTGTTTATTTTTGAGATGGAGTCTTGCTCTGTCACTCAGGCTGGAGTGCAGTGGTGCGATCTCTGCTCACTGCAACCTCTGCCTCCCAGGCTCAAGCAATTCTGCCTCAGCCTCCTGAGTAGCTGGGAGTACAGGCACCTGCCCCCACACCCAGCTAATTTTTGTATTTTTAGTAGAGACGGGGTTTCACTATGTCAGCCAGGCTGGTCTCGAACTCCTGACCATGTGATCCACCTGCCTCAGCCTCCCAAAGTGCTGGGATTGCAGGCATGAGCCATCGCGCCCAACTGGTTATAACTTCTCCAGTACACCATTGCAGAACTGTATCCATAGCCACTGCTGTCCCGCCGTGGTGGCTCTCTAATGCTAGCGCCACCTCCAGCTCACCAGCTCCAGCCCATGGAGGAGGGGTAAGTGAGGAAGCCTCATGCCATGCATGGCTCCTACAGAGCTGACTGCCCACGAAGCACAGGAAAAGCCCCCAGGAAGCAACTTCCACAAAAGCCGCTGGCAGGAGCACCCACCCTGGAGGGGTGGGGAACCTCATTTACAGGCCTGCCACTGTGCCAGTGCACAAAATTAGGTGTTTTCAGAAATCCACTGAGCTTCAGATTCGCAAACTCCCCTTCCGGAGTCTGGTGCGAGACGTTGCTCAGTACTTCAAAACAGATCTGTGCTTCTAGAGCACAGCTATTGTGTTTTGCAGGAAGTAAATGAGGCCTCTCTGCTTGGCCTTTTTGAAGACACCAACCTGTGTGCCAGTTGTGCCAAATGTGTAACAATTATGCCAAAAGCTATCCAGCCGGCACTCCAGATATATGGAGGGCATGCTTAAGAATCTGTTATGATGGGAAACATTTCGTTCTCTCTCTCTCTCTCTCTCTCTCTCTCTCTCTCTATATATATATATATATATATATATATATATGTCTTCTTCCTGTTATCAATAGTTCTGACCATTAGATTCCCCCCCCACACACACACACAAAGGGGATCAAAAGGTACCTAAATATACGACTGCATGTGGAAAAACAGGAGAGAAAAATCAGGTATTGGCAATTGTCTTAGTCCATTTGGGGCTGCTACAAACGAATACCTGGGGCTGGGTAATTCATAAAGAAAAAGGGCTTAATTGGCTCATGATTCTGATGGCTGGAAAGCTCAAGACTGGGCATCTGGGGAGGGCCTCCAGCCGAGTCTGTGTATGGTGGGAGGCGGGGGGCAGTGTGTGCAGAGATGATGAGGTGAGAGGAAACAAGAGTTGATGGGGGCCAGGCTCTAACCACCAGCTCTGCAGAAACAAATAGGGTGAGAACGCACTCATCCCCATCTCACCCCAGAGAGGGGATTAACCTGTTCATGAGAACTCTGCCCCCATGATCCAAACGCTTCCCACTAAGCCCCACCTCTTAACATTGCTACACTGGAAATTAAATTTCAACATCACATTGGATGGGGACAAACAAGCCATAGCCAAACCATAGCAGCAGCTTTTCCATTTTCATGTGAAGTTTTAATATAAATGTGGGGACATAAAGCATTCATGCAAATCAGAATGTTACAGTGCATAAGTTTTAGCAGTTCACCTGGTAAATTTTTCTGGGCAACTATAAATACACCTGGTAAATTTTTCTGGGCAATGTCAGCACTTGAATTTTTTTAGAACAACTAAATGTCTTATTGACTAACTAAATTGTATTTGCAGCATTTTTATCATACAGTAGATTCCACCCATTCACTATACTTTTCTGAGCCCTACATGCAAGTTCCTTTTTTTTTTGAGACAGAGTTTTGCTCTTGTCGGCCAGGCTGGGGTGCAATGACGTGATCTGCAACCTCCGCCTCCTGGTTCAAGCAATTCTCCTGCCTTAGCCTCCTGAGTAGTTGGGATTACAGGCATGAGCCACCGTGATCAGCCACAAATATATATTTTTAATGTTGTCTGTCATCTGTGCAATTCCTGTATGTTTGTTATTAAAATACATTAAATGCTGGGTGAGGTGGCTCAAGCCTGTAATCACAGCACTTTGGGAGGCCTAGGCGGGCGGATCATGAGGTCAGGTGTTCGAGACCAGCCTGACCAACATGCTGAAACCCTGTCTCTACTAAGAATACAAAAATTAGCTGGGTGGGCTGGTGTGAGCCTGTAGTCCCAAGTACTCAGGAGGCTGAGACAGGAGAATCACTTGAACCCAGGAAGCAGAGGTTGCAGTGAGCTGAGATGGCACCACTGACTCCAGCCTGGTGACAGAGTGAGACTCCGTCTCAAAATAAATTAAAAAAAAATAAAAATAAAATACATTAAGTATTTTATAACATATAAATAAACATGCAAATAAATACACTATTGGATGCCATCAACTTATATTTTATTCTGAATTTTCCAGTATGAAATAGCCTTATAGTTTGTATGTGTGTGTGTTTCTGCCATCCTTATCTGACTTTGTAATAAAGGTTGGAGCAGTCTTAAGGCAAAGGATTAACTCATTTCTATTTTCTGGGGTAATTTATGTATGTCAAGAGATTATCTCATTCATTTATTTATTTAGAGACAGTCTCACTCTGTCACCCAGGCTGGAGTGCAACAGCACAATCTCGGCTCAATGCAATCTCCACCTCCCTGGTTCAAGTGATTCTCCTGCCTCAGCCTCCCAAGTAGCTAGGACGACGGTGACTGCTACCACACCTGGCTAATTTTTGTATTTTTGGTAGAGATGGGATTTCACTGTGTTGGCCAGGCTGGTCTCGAACTCCTGACCTTGTGATCCACTGACCTCAGCCTCCCAAAGTGCTGGGATTACAGGTGTAACCTACTGCACTCCCAGCCCTATCTCATCCTTAAAAGTGGGTGGAACTTATCTGTAAAACCATCTGAGCCTAGGGCTTTTCAGAAAGGTTTTTGATTGTATTGTAATTCTTAATTGAATACTTGACAAAACAGTTTGCTATTTGTTCTTGTTCCAATCTTGGAATTTTATATTTTTTTCAGAATTGTATCAATTTTAGTAGGCCTCCAAATTTTAATTCTTCATGGTAGTATTAGTCTCAAACTCTTCATGGCCTGTGGCTTCTTTCAGTATTTCATGCATGGTTTCATCTTCTCTTTTTTTTTCCACTGGTCTCATTCGACATTTATATATTTTGCTACCCTTTTCAAAAAACCAGCTTGGTCAATGTCTTGTTGATATACACTATTCCTCACATTTCTGACCTTACGTATATATTTTCCTTTTTTTTCAGATTTCTGTATTGAAAAATTAGCTTCAAAAATGTTTTAAAAACTGATTTAGGAATAAGCCGTCTGAAGCCTTATAAACCTGATACTATTTTTATTTCACTTTTATTTAAATAACAATTCGTTGAAGTTTTTTCCCATCAACACTTTACAATATTACTTTGTTGTCTTCTTTCTTACAATTTTTTTTTTAGTAGAGATGAGGTCATGCTATGTTCCTCAGGCTGGTCTCAAACTCCTGGGCTCAAGCAGTTCTCCCACCTTGGCCTCCCAAAGTGCTGGCATTACAGGCATGAGCCACCAGGCCCAGCCAACGTCATTGTCTTCTTGTATCCAGTTTTGTTATCAAGGTTTTGTGTCATTCTAATTCTTTTTCCCTTTTAGTTGATCTGGTTTTTCTTTATAAATGTTTTGAGAATGTTCTCTTTGTCATTAATGTTCTTAAATTTCACTACAGTATATCTAGGTGCGAGTTCCTTTTTCTATCTGTCTTGTTTAACACTTGGCATATTTTGCAATCTGAAGTTTTATATTTTCTTTATTTCTAAAAAATTCTCAGTCATTTTACCTCCAAATACAGCCTCCCTCCGTTATTTATTTTCCCCTTCTGGCTCCAAATTTGGCGCTGCTAACCACGACACTACCCTCCTGCTCTGAGAAGGGTCAGCTTTCCTGCCCTTGTCTGTTTGGGTCTGGCCTCCCTCCACCACCCGGTGAAAGGCAGGGATGGAGTGCTGTTTTGTCTTTGTGCTCCTGATGCATCAGTGCCCGCTGTGTGCTGAATGAATGAATGAACTAAGAGAATAGCGGGGTGGAGGTGGCCACGGGGCTGGAGTAGGAGGTGCTGTGGAGCCAGGGAGGGAACCCAGCTTCATGACTGTGCTGTGTCCCACCCAGGCACGTGACCTCTATTGGGACTGCAGCCTCTTGGGCAGACCCCTCCTTGGGGGAGTCTCACTACTCGTAAGTTATGTATATTTCCTTTCAATAGGGACATTTGAAGTCTTAACCCAAAGTGGGCACCGTTCCTTGGCAGCCTCATGGCAGGCAGGCGGGAGAGATATGTTCCAAGCCCCTCAAATGGTCAGCTTAGGCAGTCATGTAGAATTTCAAGAGATACTACCCAGTTTCCAAGGCACAGGCTTTTTCCTGGATAAGTCTCTCTCTCCTAGATGTAGGCTATCAGCTCTCCAGAAACATCCTCACTTTCAGCCTCACTTAGTGGCTACTCTCAGCAACCTTTGAACCATTATCAATTCATGCTATTTTCTACCATCTCTTCAATTTTATTTTTCAATAGGTCTGATGTTCTTTCACTATTCCTGCCTTCCTGATCTTTTCTCATAAAAATCTTCCTTTTCTATAGAAGATTTATTGGAAGAGGTTTCACGCTTGAACTGGGAAATTGGATTAGATTATCTTGGCCACCATCCAACCCTGAATTCATTGATTCTGCGAAATTTACAACACAGTTGAACTCAACTAGCACCATTGGGGATCACTAATGATTAAATCTTCCACCATACCATGGTGCCCTTCTCCTTAATGAGAAGATACAACACTAACCAGCAAGTTCTATTTGTGGCGTTGAGGTTAGTGAGCTACTCAAACACTATCTAAGTTGAACATTCAAATTAACCATATTTCCAGTGCGCCTTGGATATCTCAGTAATGACCATCATAGTTAACACATATGAGACACCTACAATGTGCCAGGCACTGTCCCAAGTACTTTACATACTTTAGCTCATTTATTTTTCACAGTTATACAATGAGAGAATTAATAATTTCATCCCTGCATTACAGAAGGGAAAACTGAGGCATGCTGAGGTTATATAATTTACCAAGATTGGAGTTGGTAAATGATAGAGCTGGAATTCAAACCAAGCAGGCTGGTTTCAACCACTACACATACTACATCCCGAAGCTCGGAGAGATTATTGTGCACCCCACCCCGCATATGGAATTATGCCTCCCTATCTCCTCAGAGGAGGCTGCCAGAACTCCCTTTCCCTCCTATCATTATGGTGTGTGTCTGGGTTTTACCTTTTGCACATCTGAAAAGAGTTAGAAGAATTAAGAGACTTTTGAAAGAGATGAATGGTATTGTAAGGAAAGATACTGAAGCCACAAGAAATAGAAAGTAAGTAACGTTTGGGTGAAAGTCAGAAGAGTTGGAGAGGGAAGAAGAGGAGGAAATTCAGGGTCTTATGGAGCACTTGGAAATCATAAGCACATGCCAGATAAAAGGAAATGAATAACAAGGAAGATTTTAAATCATAAAGATGTCAGTTCTTCTCAAATCAATTATAGAATTTCAGTTGAAGTCCAACAGAGATTTTTTTTTTTCTTTGGTTGGGTTTGGGTTTTGTTTGGTTTTGTTCTATTTTGTTTTGAACTAGACAATCTGATCTCAGAATTCCCTTGGAAGAGCAAAGGGCCAAGAATAACTGAGAAACAATTTTGAAAAAGTACGAGGTGGAAGAACTTGCCCTACCAGATATCAAGATTTATTATCAAAATATTTAGTAAAGCAGACAATATAGTCTAGGTACAAGGATCAGCAGAGAGCAGGAGAGGGCCCAGCCACTGGCCTGCCCATGACTGGAAACAACACAGGGCACAGATGATGTTACATGCCAGTGGGGAAAGGGGGGTCTATCTGATAAATGAGGGCTAGGAGCAACGTTTATCCATACGGAAAATACAGAAGTAGATTTCCACATCAGAGCAATCTCGGGTGGATTAAAGAACTTTTAAACAAAAAAGCAAAACTTTAAAACAGAAGATGAAGAAATAGCCAAATTCTTCGTGATTTTAAGATAAAGATTTTATTTAAAAACTCTGAAAATAGAAACTTGTGATAAGTTTAATTTTAAAAGTGGTAATTTTGACTAGCATACTAAAATTCACTTCTGTACAACAAAGGCCACCAGAACAAAATGAAAAACAAGCCATAGACTAGAAGACAATATTTGTAATGAATACAATATGTAAAGCGATCTCTCAAATTAATAATAAAAAGACAACATATGGGGGAAAATGGGCAAAATTATCAATTCGTAGAACTCCAGAAGGTCAATAAAAATATAAAAAGATACTTACTCTCACTATTAAAGCAATACGCATCCAAACGCCAAGTGTTGGGAAAGACGTTAACTCACGGAGTCTCATTCACTGCTAGTGGAACTGTAAGTTGATCCAAGTACTCCAGAGCGCAATTTGGCAACAACAAATAAAGTTGAAGATGATCACGTCCAGAAATTCCACACTTAGGCATACAGTCAAGAATACATGTATTAAGATGTTCACTGCAGTACTGGAAACAACTTAAATGTCCATCAACAAGAGAATAGATAATTAAATTGTATTATAGTTATACAATGGAATACAACACAGTGTGTGTCAGCATAGATAAAAATCTCACAATTGTAATGCTAAGGGAGAAATGAACATGGCAGAAGATAATGATATTATAGAGGATTATACGCTATATGAAGTTTAAAAGCCTGCATAATAATACTTTGCAATGTTTGTGATACATAAAAAAATGTAGTACAAATAGTAAAAATACAAAAACATGCATAAGGATGATTAACACTGATCTCAAAACAGTGCTTAGCTCTGGGAAATGAGGGAAGAAAATGGGATAAAGGAGGTGTACAGAGAGGAACTCAATTGTATCGCTGATATTTACTTTCTTTGAAGTGAAAAGACATGAAGCAAATAAGGCAATGTGTTAATATTTGCTAAAGCTGATGTGGCCATCATTAGTGCTGCCCACCAAATATTTCTGGTTCTCTGCCTGCCAGACCCATAGTAGGATTCCATTTCCCTACCCATTTTGGATCAGGAGCAGCCTAGAGATTTGCTTTGGCCAATAAAATGTGACTGGAATTGACTTGTGTTTCTGGCCTCCTGAGCCAGTGCACAAAAGCTTTGGCCAACATAACAGCTCAGAGACAAAGCTTCTGTCCTCCTCAGTCCCTGAGCAACAATGACAGCCCCAGGCAACCTTAGGAGGATGGGAGGATGAGTGGGAAGTGAGGACCCTCAGCCACTGAGGTTTGAAGGTTGTTTGTTCCTATAAGTCTACCCTGGAGAACAGAGTTCGGAAATGGGTCCACTCCTAGTCACTGGATCAGTCTCTCAATTTATCTACATGTTGAAATACTATCAAAAAATTTGTAATGCTTTCAATTGGACTGAGTTTCTATTTCTTCATTCATGAAAATTCTTCATATTGGCCTGCTCAAGGCCCCTCTCTTAAGGTACTAACTTTTGTGTTTTCAAAAAGTACCTCTAACTTGGGATGGAAGCAATGCAGAACCGTAGGAGCCTCTTGGTATGAAGGATGAATGGGGGGAATCTTTGATTAAGCCCAGATTTCTGGGTGAGCCCAGGTTTCCTGCGGTGCTATCTGCTAGCATTTCCCATCAATTTGGGGAGCCAGAAACCCAATGAGAAAATCTTAGCTTTTCTCCAGAGAAATATAAGCAGGAATTTTGATGAATGCAAGAGTCATTGATTCTTTGTATGGTTTTTAGAGAGATCATTTCACCCTTTGATCCCAATTCTCCGCAGTTCACCTCAGGGAGAAATGTCAAGAAAACTTTCCCACACCTCCTGGCTTCCAGGTTCCTTTTTAGTGCTGTCTGCAAGGCCCACAGGGAATAAAAGCCCCCGCAGGAGGTGGAGGAGGGGCAGCATGGTGGGAGAAGGAAGAGAAACTCCGTTCTTGGCTAGTTGTGCTCCATACTGTGCATAGACACAGGCAGTGCCTGGAAGGCACGGAGAAATGCAATGCCTTTGAGAAGTTCCGTGGAAAGAATGACATCATGACCAATCACTCCCCCACCCCACCTTTTTTCCAGTGGGAGTGAGAAATAAATAGACTGACACATTTTCCAGTCAGGGAGCCATTCCGGACAGCAAGTTTACCTTGGCACAGGAGCTCAGGTGAGCTGTGAGAAACCTTATCTGTGCTTGCCCAGTAAACAAGGAGCCCGCAATCTCCCCAGAGTCTTGGCCACTGAGCAGGTGACCGCGGGAGGCAGGTGAGCAGAGCAGGTGAGCAAGGTGAGTCTCGGGCCCAGGAGCACGCTGTGTTAGGTAAATATTGCCTTAACTTGATTGATGGACTCCCTAACTGACTGTCTATTTGTTGCCAAGGGAAATGCCATCACCACCAAATTCAAAGGTAAAATTCCTGTCTCTTACATAAAGGGTTCTCAGACTACAATGTGTTATTAGGTCATCTGGAGAGTACCATTAAAATGCAAGTTCTGATTCAGCAAGTTGAGGTGGCTGAGAAATTGCCTTTCTAACAAGCTGCTGGTGATGTCAACGGTGCTGGCCTGTGGACCACACTCTGAATTTGCAAAGTCTTAATGTTCAAGTGACTGTATGCATTTTACACAGTCAAAATAGCTGCAAATTAAGGAGCACTGATGCAGGTTGCAGGTGCTGTACCAGATGTTTGCTATCATCTTTTGTCACTCTTCACACCAACTCTCCAAGGTGGGTGTTATTATTCCCGCCCCCTCCTTGGCTGGCAAGGAAATTGAAGCTAAGAGAGGTTAATTCATGCATTATATGTGTAATTTCCAAGAGATTTCATTGCTACCTTCCCTCCTTTCACAGTGATCTGAAATAACCCAAAGACAGAAGATAATAAACACCTGTGGTAGAGACGGGCGTTGTCTGCTTGTGGTGATCGGCCCTCTCGCCACCTGGAAATGAGTAATTCTGTTTGTACATTGTCAGGGGCAAGCACAGGAATTCAGACATCCTGGTTATCAATGTTTGGCCTAGGAAGTCCTCTCTTCAAAAGAGAGAGTGGCTCCAAAAGGTGGACAAGACTGGTTTTCAGGTCCCTCTGGTGCTGATGTGTTTGCTCCTAGGTCATGCAACTGGAGAAAGTTCTGAATACCAGGAGGAGTTGTTCTGATGTGTCAGCTTGGAAAGAATGCCTGGTAAGGGCCATTCAGGACTCCAGGAGAACAACAAAAACAAAAAAGCCCCAGCTCCTAGAAACATCAAAGTGAAGGCAATTATAACCAGATGGACCCACCTGGAGGTATTTAAATACCTCGAAGAACTGTGATGTGTCCTTGCAACACCCAGGCAGCTCCCAGGTATAAACTTGAGTCATGTCTGGATCACAAGGAGTGAGGCAGCCTGGCTGGCTGACCCTGGCCACTCGTTATAATCAGGAAAAAGTGAGGACAATGTGAGACTCTCCCTCCAGGCCATTGGAAGACCTGAATTTTAGTGACCACTCAATAAGTCAGGTGCTCCAGGGCCCCATTAACATTGGAATGTCATTCCAAGTGGTGCCAAGATGCCACCAGGATCTGTACTGCAGGGTAGGGAGGCCAGATTTGAGCCCTCCAGGAAGTCCACAGCAACTCCATCCCTGGGAAGCTGTTGCACAGAAGGAAATACAGCTCCAAGTCCCAAGACAAACTGAAGGTCTCCAAAGAAGACATATGTAATTTTGTTCTTTACATTTTACATCTATACAGAAAGTATTCAAGTTTACAAAAACCACATAAAATAGACCAAAGTTTAAAAAATAGAATAGGGAGGGAAAGGAAGCATAACAGATAAAAGAGCACAAAGCCCAGTGTGGCTACTACCTTATTGCTGTAAGGTCCTGTACACTTTGAATCAAGTTCTGACTTCCCAATCCACAAAGCAAAAGTTCAAGAAATGCACGTACATCACTGCACCTATGAAAAGCAAAACCAGGCAGCTGCTGCAGAGAAGCACATCTATTCCCGATGCTGAGGCTCCCCATGGGGCCTCATGAGAGGGAATTGGAAGACATAGTGGAATGCCACAGAAAGCATCCCCAACAACAGCCCTACCGTACACCATAGGGAGTTTCCTGGGATACTTCCTATGATATCCCAGTGGAGGCTACTGGCCATGCCAATGCATGGTCCAGCGAGAACAATTATGGGAGACTCCAGAATGATGTCTGCTGAGCTGGCTTAATCCTAGGACAAAAATCAGAGGAAAGAAACTGCTTTGGGAATCTCAGCGGCCTTGCCTCTCTGGGAATCTGAATCCAGGCTTCTCCCTAGGTCTTGTGCCAGCCTCGCTCTTTGCTTTGAAAGGGGAGTCCCTAGGGTTTCCAGCAAAGTTGCAGTTATTGAAGACAGAGGCACAGCACATAGCCCAGGCACAGGCCAGGCCCATAGTCTTCCCATCACGACCTCTGGGCACAGAGTAATCTCCTCTCTGTTCAAGCAGAGGCCAGGGGGAAAGAAGGACTAAGTGCTGGTCCTGGGTTCACCATTAACTGACTGTGGGAACTTGGGAAAGCCACCTCCTCTCTGCGGGCCTTAGTTCTGTCAACTGCGAAGTGGAGCAGAGGAGCTAGCATCTGATCTGTTCTTTTCCTGAGGATTCTCCTGGCTGCACAGCTCTTCAGTGCACAGCGAGCTGAAGAGAGGCAATGAAGCAGGGCTGGAAGGGTTGGGGTCTGTGGAAGACATAAAACGTGCCATGCAGATCCCCCTTCTATAGAAGGCCTGCTGCCCAGCTGCAGGCGTGGAACTTTTCCTGAGGATTCTCCTGGCTGCACAGCTCTTCAGTGCACAGCAAGCTGAAGAGAGGCAGTGAAGCACGGCTGGAAGGGTTGGGGTCTGTGGAAGACATGAAATGTGCCATGCAGATCCCCCTTCTACAGAAGGCCTGCTGCCCAGCTGCAGGCGTGGAACCAGTAGCCTGCCTCCAGCTGTTCACTCCTTCAAAGACTGCCATAGCTGCAGAGAGCTGCCTCCCCAAGCTCCTATCCTTCCAGGACAGCCCATGCTGTGGACTGAGTGTGGCAGGGAAAAAAAGGCCCAGGCACTTTGTTCCTGTGCAGATCACTCTGACAGGTCATACTGGCTCCCAAGCTTCTCACAGAATTGGCCAAGATTCATTGAGCTGCATTTCAGTTAGACTTCTTTTTCTACCCAAGCCCGAGTCTTCCTTCTTCTTTGTACACGTGTTGGTCCCAAACCTATCCTGGCATCTGCTTCTGAAGAACCTGGTCTGCAACAGAGGCCAAGCACCCACAGCACAAAGACTTGACTGGCATATGGCCTTCGGAACAAACACTTGAGCTCCCGTGGACCCAAGAGCTAGAGAATGGATGGTCTAGAAAATAGATGGTCTGACAGCACTACTGGCCAGAGCTGCTATTCAGTGACTGTTCCTCACATGGAAAAGGGACATGACCATCTTCTCCCCCAAACCAGCCCCTTCTTAACTTTGTTTTTCCAGCAGATGATGCCAATTTTCCAGTCACTCAAGCTCAAGATCTCCAAGCCTTTCCCAAGTTCCTTTCCTTTCTGTTTCTACATCCGAACAGTTACTAAGTTTTGAAGCTCTATCTTGGCATACACCTCCCTCATGGGCTACTGCAGTAACCCCTTAAGGACTCTTCCCTCCTTACTATAAGATGCTCACCCCTGGTGCAGGTCCTATCACTGCAATTCCCCCTGGCGCTCTCCACCGTATGGGTCACGACTCTGTAGAGGAAGGAATGACATATTGGAGTCACACCTGTTTCCCCAAAGTCACTGGGAGGTGTTCATCGCTGCTTATTAGAAATACCCAAACACAAACAAAAGGCGGTAAAGCAATGTGAATTAGACGAGACGGTACTGCTTCTGTTCGGGTTGAGGTCAGTGTTATTTCTCTAGTGTAGACCTGGAAAACAGAGTACTTGTTCAACCGGTGAGATGCCCCTGGCACGTAAGTGAATGTGCTTGTATGGACCTGTGGAGGTTCCAAAAACAAAAGAAGAGCTGGGCAACTTGCTGGCACTTGATACCCAGGAGTTTCTTAATGGTCCCGTTGAACAAATAGCTGTAAAATGCCAAAGGAAATGTCCCTGTGTACAGAGGGCAGGCTGCGAAGGTGGGGCACCATACAGTCTAGTCCAAAGAGGACTCATATAACCTCCCCGTTAGGCCACACAAATGCCGCAGCTGTGTGTGTAGCCAAGGTATCAGCAAGATGAGACCCCACGCAAATACTCCAAAATAGGCCCTGGAAAGAGGGAGGGATGGAATAGCAACCATTCTATTTGGCATCATTCTCTGCTAAGAGAACAGGCTTGGCCTCTCTTTTTCAGAAAACAAGAAAGGGCTTTGCTGCCTTCGCTGTTTTACTGTTGACCAGCAATGAAACGAAATAACCAACATGGTTTCCCTTTCCCTTCTTTTTGCTGTTCTTCTTCAAGTAGGCCAATTAGAGGATAACTTACTACTGTTCTGTGGGAAGTGGAAAAGTTCCATTTTAAAGTTTCCTTACTTGTTAAAGAATAAGTGTGCTCATAACTTTGTTAAGCCCTATCCTATGTAGCTGTTAGACATACCATGCTTACAGGCACGTAGTACATTCTATGTCCTTGTACTTTAACCAAGGTATCTGTGCTGGATGTGCTCACAGGCACATCCCAGCTCTGCATTACTTTTACCTGTTTAGAAAAGTTTTAAGTTTTTAGCCAATCGGGTTTAGTTGAAACTGTGAGGTCTGGCTCCAGCCAACAGAGATCAGACACAGCAGTAAGGACAACCCCAAATGCATAAGGAATAAATTTGTCTGTTTTCCTTTGCTCATTGTACTCTCATGGCACAATGGCTAGCGAGGGTACCCTTCCTGTAGCCCAGGAAGTAAAAATTGCATTGCTGAAAGATCCTTTGTCTCAGTGCTAATTTTTCTTTGCAGCACCGAACATCTATTTCCAACATGCACTTTTCTGTCAAGGAAGCTGAGTGCTTGTCACGATTGCACAATACTTACTGTGCTATAAGCAGAAGGCCAGGAAGTATCAGGCTCATTTTACAGAGAAGCAAACTGAGCCCCGATCAGTGAAAGGAACTGGTGGTTCTCCTATTAAGAAGGCCTGGCGGCATATCTCGTGTGCAATCCACTTACTTTCTTCTTTTAAAATAGAGAAATTAGTAAGCATTGTGGAAGAGTAGGGTCCTGGAGATGAAGGCAACAAAATGAGAATAATGCTGGTGAGTATGTATGAAGGAGCCCTCTCTAGGGCGGAAGTGGAGGCCAAGTGAGTCAACGCTTTTATTGGACAACCTGCAACCATCCCAGATAAAATAATCAGGTGGCTAGGAGTGGGAAAGGCCCCTCTACCCCTGGGAAGACAAACACAGAACATACCCTTAGGAAGACTCAAACACAGAACATTCTAGCTTTTTGCAGTAATAATATCAAGGGCATTGAAGAAGGAGATTAGAAAACAGTTTCGGGTGCATCACCTTCTGTCGTTCTGGTCTTTTCTTCTCCTCTTCTCTTTTCTTTTCTTTTTTGGAGACAGAGACTCACTCTGTTGCCCAGACTGGAGTGCAGTGGTGCAATCTCGGCTCATTGCAACCTCTGCCTCTCCGGTTCAAGCAATTCTCCTGCCTCAGCCTCCCGAGCAGCTGGGATTACAGGTGCCCGCCACCATGCCCAGCTAATTTTTGTATTTTTAGTAGAGACAGGGCTTCACCATGTTGGCCAGGCTGGTCTCAAACTTCTGATCGCGTGATTCACCTGCCTTGGCCTCCCAAAGTACTGGGATTGCAGGTGTGAGCCGCTGCGCCTGGCCCTCTGGTGTTCCTTTCTAAGAAGTGGCCTGGATGAGAATGAGCAAGAAAGCCAGGCACTCACTCAGGAGAGTGCAAGGCCAGGTTCCTGCCTGGCTGTACCTCTATATTCACCCACCCAGGACCCTGGTGAGAATGGGAGGTGTGGGTGGCCAGTTGCCCCACCATCTTCAGTAGCTGGGGGCAGTAGGGCCAGTGACTCTGCCTGAGGCCAAAATGTGCCACCTGCCTGCTCACTGGGCTCTAAAACCCTGCCTGTAAGCCACCCCTGAGGCCTCACCAAGCATGTAGAAAGGTCTTCCCGCTGTCATTAATTGTCCTGGCTTTTGCTCAGAGTCACACAGGACTTACACCCCTGGGCAGGAGCACTGAGTGCCCAAGGTCCCTTTGGTCTAAATCTCTGTCCCTTCTTAGGAAGGAAAGAAGGAAGGAAGGAGGAAGGAAGGAAGGAAAGACGAAAGGAAGGAAGGAGGAAGGGAGGGAGGGAGGGAGACAGGGAGGGAGGGAGGGAGGGAGGAAGGAAAATGGTCTGCCCAGATCTTTTTTCCCTCTTCCATCGATCAGTGGAGCTAACCCAATAAAGTGCTATGATTACATTAGATCTAGGGAAAAGAATTCCAATCAGATCCCTCCAGAAGGACTGGGACAGACAAGGAAAGTCACCTCATAGTGTGCCCACTGGTTTCACCCACCCCAGCCCTTCCAGGTGGTTCAGTTCACCCTTTCTCTCTCTCATTATGACATGGTTTCCTCTCAGGCTTCTACCATCAACCGCTGGGAAACTGAGACCTTTGAAGTGGCGCCTGCATGTCATTCTCACAATAGTGTGAATTTACTTGTCTGATCAGGTTCTCTTGTCTGGCAGCTGCCTGGGCTTAGAGAGCTGCAGGATGGAAGTTTCAGTGGAAAAGACAAGAGTGGTTTTGGAGCTTGCGAGGCTATTAGGAAGAGAGCATGGGGCTTCCTGAGTTCAGTGGGTGCCTGGGGCGGGTTGAAGAGAAGTGTGAAACAAGAGGGGCTAGAAAGGGGAAGTCTCAAAAGACAAATTCACGTACACAAAATCTGACCTGCTTAACACTTCTGGGGAGGCCCCACCAGGCTGAAGAGAAACGCTGATATTGGCTCAAATAACACAGAGGTGAGGGAACCTGGATTGACTTGGCTGATGGAAGTGACAGACTTTTCTTTCTGCTAGAAATTGTGTGCACAGTCCCTTCTGCAGAGCATGAGGCCTGTTACTCACGAAGTGTTATTCCCTTCAGCGTGTGGACTTGGAGTCAGGGGAGTGCCTACTCCCCAGGTCTAGAATAGATGCTGCTGCTCACTCCTGGTTCCTGGCATGCGCCTGGTGCTTTCTGGCTCCTACACCTTTGCCGAGGCTGTTCTGCTGGCAGCACTGCCCTTCTCTAGCTTCTCCCCATCCTTCGAGGCCAGCTCAGTTCCCATCCCTTCCCTTTAACTATGCCTGCTACCGTTCTTTCCACAGATATTCCCTGAGTGCCTGCTAGATGCCAGGCACTCTTCCGGTGGTGGTGACCCAGTGATACACAAAACAGACCCATTGCTTGCCCTTAAGAACTTCTCTTCTGGAGGTCAGCTCCCCTCTCCCAGTCCCTCTGTCCAAGACCGAAGTAATCATATCACCTTCCCTGCTCACATGAGTCTACTGCAGCAGTTATTATACGGTATTACAGGGAGTGGCATCTAGGTCCCTGGGCTCCCCAATGCCCGACACCTTACCAAGCACCAGAGGCAGACTCTCATTTCTTTAAAAAAGGAACTCAGGGGTAGCAATTTGCATAGAAGGGAAGAGGCTAGGGGACTTACCCGCAAAATGCACTTGCTAGCATGTGTGATAGTTCTACTTAGTTTTGTGATTCTTTGGGGGATCACTCATGCAGTTTAGGGAATTTGTTTTACGGCTGCAGTGACCTTGCAGGCATACTACCATCAAGCAGAGTGTGGTTATCTGGGATGGTTACGAGGAGTGATGGAGACGGGAGAAAACTAAAGGTCTCCGAAAAGGATTCCTTGGAAATGCCAGCACCTGTCTGGCACACAGTGGGTGCTAATGCCTGTTAGAATTGCTGTTGAGAGGGCAGGAAGGTGAAATATGGACCCAGCTATCTGATCCTGAGGCTGGGCGCCATGTGGGTGTGAAGTAGATCAGGGGCTCCAGCCAGCAAGTGCTAGCTCGGGTTACAGTTAGGGAGCTGGCAGAGTGTTCAGGAGGAGCTGTTCTCTGGGGCATGACACACAGCTCGCTCCTCCAAGGAAGAGCGGCGACACAGCTGCCCCTGGAGGAAGCTAGCAGACATCCTGTGTACTTGGAAACTGAAAATGTTTTCTTCACAAGAAACTGTTGTGTTTCCCTTTTTTTTTCTGTAACACTCCCCCACTGCCCCACACCAGGTATGATGGATTTTTCTCTGGTCCAGAGTTGTGGGTCAAATAGCAGGAAATGTAGACAGAGTGGTATGAAGGGAGTTTGTACAAGCTGTGGTCTGTGCTGTTTGTCTAATTCAGGGAAGGTATCAGCCTACCCCAAGGAGCACTCTGCTATATGATCTGCATCCTGGTGATAGTCACCTCTCTTTTCTGGCTGTTGAAGTGCATTCCTGTGCGGATGTGGAAAGAGAGAAAGCAAGATAGAGCCAGGGCTAGGACAGGAATGTGAGTATTTCCTTAATTGGACATGAGAGCCTTGAACTAGCTCCAGTTGGAGTGTTTTGTTTTAGGGCCTGGACCCTAAAGATTTCATACAGTTTTCTTTGTCAGAAAAATCCCTTTGGTTCAAAGGCCCCTTGATAGAAATAAAGAAAAAGCCAGGACTAGACTTGTTTGATATATGGGAAGGCAAGAGTTTATGAGCTGCCAGATCTCAGGCTTCTTTTGGGGCAATGAGAGGATTCTGGATTGAAAGACGGAGGCGCCTGCTGCACTGCCACATGGGAAGAGGGCCAGTGGCTTTGGGGTGAGCAGCAGGGCCCTGATGGTAAGGACACAAAGCATTCTGAGCCTTTACAGAAGCAATTTATCTCAGCCTTACTAGACCCTAGGCATCAAAAAGAGACTTCTATTGTCTGCTTTTATTGCTTTCCATGTCTGAGACACAGAGAGGTCAACCCATTTGCCTGAGAACTTACAGCAAAGTAAGTCAAAGGCTGGGGGATTTTGTCTGGTGGTCTCCGGTTGCCTTGTGTTGTTGACCACTAGTTCACTGATGACCAGGATAGGAGGTTCGCACTCTCGGGCCTCATTCATTCTCGGTGTGGCCAGTACCCAGCTGGGTACTTCCTGAAAGGCACCAAAGACAGAGTAAGTCATGGCGGTGAGAGACGACGCTTGGAGAGAAGATGCTTGGACTCTGGGACTGCAAGAGCGGCCACCAGGCAGAGCGTCACTACTTGCCTCTAATGTCTGCTCCCTAAAAGCTGGATATGTCAATCAAGGGACTCCAGGAGGAAAATGGGGCAGTCTGTGATGGTAATGAGTAAAACACTGAAGCAGATGCAATCAACTCTGCTAAACCCCCTCTTTCTCTCAAACACCTTAAAAACAAGCCCTACGTCTGCTCAGTGCTTTCCAATTTACCAAGTGTTTTCATAACATTATCTCATTTCATTCTCACTTCAACCCACACACATTCTTGCCTTTTAGATTTCTTATGTACGCAAATGAGTTTCACCGAAAAATTGGCTAGAAGCTTCCCTTCTCCTACGCACTTTTTTTTTTTTTAATCCCAAGCCTTTGACTGATATCTTTAAGAAGCTCCCAGATTCCCAGGGTGAGAAAGTCATTTATTCTGCCAGCCCTGCCCTCCTGGATGTTTACCAGTGGTCCTGGTCTGCGCTATTGGAACCAGCAGTTTTGTGTTCGGTTCATAGTGTAACTGTGAAAACAAAACCACAGAGGCATGGTAAGTGTGGTATGGTGGCGAAAGCATCAGCTCTGGAACCAGCAAGCCTCAGAGTCACTTTATTTATTTATTTATTTATTTATTTTTTGAGATGGAGTCTCACTCTGTCCCCCAGACTAGAGTGTAGTGGCACAATTTCAGCTCACTGCAGCTTCCGTCTCCTGAGTTCAAGTGATTCTCCTCCCTCTTAGCCTCCAGAGTAGTTGGGATAACAGGTGCCCACCACCACGCCTGGCTAATTTCTGTATTTTTAGTGGAGGTGGGGTTTCACCATGTTGACCAGGCTGGTCTCGAACTCCTGACCTCAAGTGATCTGCCCCCTTTGGCCTCCCAAAATGCTGGGGTTACAGGTAAAAGCCACCGCGCCCTGCCCAGAGTCACATTTGGTTCAGCCATTTGAGAGCCGTGTAGTCATGACCGTGGTACTTAATTTCTCAGGGCTTCTGTTTCTTCATCTGTGACGTGAGGGCAATAGTGCCTCTGTCTAACTTTGTTGCAAGGCATAAGCGTAATAAGAGACACCAGTGTACCTCAGCAAGTGTTGCCTCTTCCCTTCTATTTTCCTCCCCAAGGTCAAATAGCTACTTTGTAAAGTCCCTTATTAGTAACTAGAATACCAGCTTCACCACCACCAGGCCAAATAAATGGAATACTGTCTTTTTGCAAGCCAGAGGGAGATAAGAAGTGGGAATGTGTTGCTTAATGATCTTTTTCTTTGAGACAGCGTCTTGCAGGCTGGAGTGCAGTGGTGCGATCATGGCTCACTACAATCTCCGCCTCCCAGGGCTCAAGTGATCCTCACACCTCAGCCTCCTGAGTAGCTGGGACTACAAGTGTGCGCTGCCATGCCTGGCTAATTTTTTATTTTTTGTAGAGACAGGGTTTCATCATGTTGCCCAGGCTGATCTCAAACTCCTGAGTTCAAGCAATCCTTCTGCTTCAGCGACCCGAAGTTCGAGGATTACAGGTATGAGCCACCACACCATCCGCTAAATGAATTTAGATGGAGACTTTTTTTTTTAACTAGATGAATGACCTGTCCTACATATACTTCCAGCTGAAGTAACTCTAATACGATCTAAGTTCATTACCTTTTTTATAAAATTTGTATTTTAAGTAGGAAAGAGAAGGTGCTGGCAAAATGAATGGATATAATGTCCAAAAGCAAGGCAATTCTGATTACACCTGGATTTCTATTGAGGCAGAATTGCAATTCAACACTTTAGTTTCCAAAGACAAAAGTGGGAGAAGGGAGGGAGTGCAGAGGGCTGTGATGGATAATTAGTTCACTGATCAATAAATGTTGGTGATGGAGGGCAGTGGTTTACAGAGTCCAAGTCTTGTGTTTGACCTTTGCTGTGGACTTCTTGGCAAATGCAGTGCAAGACACAGTGTTAAAGTGGAAAGAACATCTGACCAGTGGTCTGAAGACCTGCATTAGGTTCCATCTATACCACTTAATAGCCTGGTGACCTTGGAATGCCATTTAAACCCTTGGGTGTCTTCTCACCTGTAAAATGAGGAGACTGGGATGAGGTGATTTGGAAGGTCTCTTTCAGCTCTAAGGTTCTGGAGCTCTAAGCAACTTCATTCGCTTGTGTTTCTGTTTCTTCATTTATTCAAAGGCAGTAGGAACAGAAATCTATCTCATAGGGTATTGGGAAGAAATGGTTAGTGTGCATGTTGAAATACTCTGTATCTTTAGAGATATGAAGGAAATGCAGTCTGGAGCTATGTTAACAGAGTGGGAAGCTGAGTATGCCTATAACCTCTGAGTTCCAGGCCCAGCTCAACCACTTTCTGGCTGTGTGATCTTTGGCAAGTCTCCTAATTTATTTCGGTCTCACTTTGCATATCTGTGAACTGAGGACCGTAAGTTGTGCTATGTTAACCTTATCACATTCTTTTGAAAGCCGAGACAATAAAATGCTTAAAAAAAAAAAAAAACCCTGCAAGGCATCATATAGAATAGTATAACTGAGGAACAGCATGCTAGTTATGGTTTCATCAAAGCTTAGCAACATGCCTCCCATATTTTCAAATGAATGGATGTGTCACTGTGATCCCAGAGGAGAAATAGAAAATGTAGACTTAGGGGCCAGATGCGGTGGCTCATGCCTGTAATCCCAGCACTTTGGGAGGTAGAGGCTGGTAGATCACAAGGTCAGGAGTTCAAGACCAGCCTGGCCAAGATGGTGAAACCCCATCTCTACTAAAAATATAAAAATTAGCCAGGCGCAGTGGCATGCGCCTGTAATCCCAGCTACTGGGGAGGCTGAGGTAGGAGAATCGCTTGATCCCAGGAGGTGGAGGTTGCGGTGAGCTAAGATTGCACCCTTGCACTCCAGCCTGAGCAACAGAGTGAGACTCTGCCTCAAAAAAAAAAAAAAAAAAAATGAAAAGAAAGAAAAAATGAAAAATGTACACTTGGGATCATAACCCCAAGGGTTATTTTCTACTTTAACTGATCTACAGAGGTGAACTTTAGCTAAAATGGGTATTCATAAGTTTCCCAAAGAGCAGGCATCAGGTAATTCCCTCAATGCACTCCAATGTAGAGGACTTTTCCAGAGGCCAGTTGACAGGTGATGGAGGACTTACTCCCCACCCTCTTCTCCAAAATGAGGCCATTTGGCATTTAGATATTTAGGGGCATGGAGAGAGGGAGGAAATAGCTTTCTGAGTTTTGAAAGCTTCACATGGCAATAATCACAAACATGTAAAGTGTGTCTGTTGTGTGTAAAAATGTAGAGACACTCTTTGATCCTAGCCTCACCAGAGACTGCTACTGGGGAGGAATGGCAGAAGGCTTCATCCTTCCCACCCAGGATCTGGCTCAGAATTTTCCTCTGAGTGCCAGCAAGTCCCAGCCTGGAAACTAGCTCTCCAAGCATTGGCTTCACCTGTGGCTGCCTAGGTGACATTGTGTCACACCTGGCCAGTGACACCGAGAAGCTTCCCCACCCTCCGTGCAGGACACCAACAATAACCCCACTCCAACAACAACCCCACCCCCCTGCAGCTTCTCCAGTTTAGCACCTCCATCAGGCACCATCCCAGAGGAAGAGAATGGGTTGAGCTTGGGAAGCGGGGGAATTTCTCTGGTTGGAGGGTGCAGCCAGGGGCCTGTCATGAAGGTGCGTTTTCATAGGAAGCCCACTATTTTTACTCAGATTGTACATATAAGCATATAAGTGATTGAAAATAGCTAACTTATTTTTAAATAAAGTTATTCTTGTCAATTCTTATTATTTTTGTTTTGCTGGTTTTGCGGGGACTGATGAAAATTATGAGGGTCTTCTCTCCTGGCTTCCTTCAGGGTCCTTAACCCTGTTGAATCCTCACCATTAATTCTGTCACCCTTTTGCGTGAGACAAGCTATACGTTTCCATTTTCAAGCACATATGTACAGATTCAATACACTCACTGCCTTTCTTTTAAAGAGCTGATTAACTTAAAGCCAATTTAATTTCGCTTAGTTTTTGATGGCCCCGCGCCCCCTTTCCCCAGCCTCTATACACACACGTAGGTCAGGGTTCTAAAGTCATTTTACCGGCGTAATTGAAGCAGAGGCCACAGAGGGGCAGCGCTGGGTCGGGAGTGAGACTCCGGTCATCGGGCTTTGGGGGGCTGCGCAGCTTTGCCTGGACAGCCCCCCGGAGCTGCCATTCCTGGGCAGTATGGGAGGCGTTCGGTGAAGCTCTTTGTTTCTGCTTTCATGAGCGACTCCTCGGAGAAGATGTGGGAGTTAAGGATGGGGGCGACGTGGACCCTGCCCGCCCGCGCCCCCTACCCCCGCTGCCGACCGTGCGACTGTGTGTGTGTCTCCAGTGGAAAAACCCTACCTAGAACGACACCACATCCTTGTTCCCACAAGTAAAACCTTCCATGGATCTCAGCGTTGCAGACCAGCGCTTCGCAAACCAGCGCGCCCACTGGACACTCGGTCCCGGGCTCCACGTCTCTCCCACCTTCCCACCGCTTCTTTATCTCTTGTGTCCCCGCGCTGATCGCGAGGCTGCGGGCGAGGATTCCAGGGAGAGGCCTAGTCCGGGGGACAAACGCCTCCGAGGGGTCCCGAGGTGTGGGCTGGGGACAGCCAGTGGGTGGGAAGGAGGGCGCTGGCGCCCGGCGGCGGGGGTGGAGTGGCGGGCGCCCTCCCTCCGCGCAGCGCAGACGCCTAGCGGCCTCGTCCGGAGAGGCCCCCGCGCCCTCCTAGCGCCCACCCCGCGTCCACCCCCGCCGCGCTGGAGTCCCGGGTGTACGCGGAGGGGGCTGTGAGCGGGAAGCGGCGCGGACGCGGACTCGGGGCCGGGTGCGAGTGAGCGCGTGTGCGCGTGGGAGAGAGGCGGGAGGGGGCCGGGCTCGCAGCCGCAGCGAACCACGGCCCCGGGAGCAGAGCCGAGCGCGCCCCCGAGCAGCCGCCCGCCCGAGCTGCGAATGCCGAAGCCATTCATGATTTTGGTGACGTTATTCCAGGAGTGGGCCGGGGAGGGCGGGGCCTCTCGGGGCCAAGCTCCGCCCCCGCCCCTTAAATACCGCTTCCCGGGCTCTTTGTGGGGCCGAGAGCTCAGTGGAGAGCTGGCAGTTGTGTCCGCGTCGCCGACGCCGCTGCCCGTGGGGCTGTCCTGGGAAGGCGGACGGCGAACTCCCGGTGCCCACACTCGGCCGCCTGCCGTGCCCGGCTACGCCCGTGTCATCCTCGCTCGGGACGCAGGGACAGCTTTTAAATCACAGGGGCGTGGGTCAGCCTCCCCTAGGACTTCATGTCTATATATTTCCCCATTCACTGGTGAGTACCCTGCGCCTGCGGCGGGCGTCCGTCTCGCGGCGGTGGCTGCGGGCCCGGGCGCCTGCTTCGTGCCGGCCGGGTGAGAGGGCAGCCGGCGGCGCGGGCGCTTGGCGCTAACCCGCCGCCTGAGCCAGTGCAGTAGTCAACGTCAAGGTTGCAAAGGTGGGGGTGGGGGGAAGGGGTGCTGAGAACATCCAGACAAAGGACGTGAACTCGGAGCCCTCACCTAAGTGATGGCCGGAGGGTTTGTATGGGTTGGTGGGGGAGCCAGGGGTCACGTGTGAATCCCCTCAGTGAAACCCCCTCTGCGGAGGGCTGCAGGAGGCGCGCGCCGCCTGGCGCAGGGGGCTCCTGCTCTTCCCGGGCCCATCCTCTTTTCTTTTTGTTTGCATGCAAGTCTCGGCGTCGAGGCCGGCTGCAGCGGGGCTGAGCTGCTGCAGCCGCCGGGTTTGCAGAGCTCCGGGGGGTGGGGGGCGGGAAACGCTCTCCCCACACGTAATCCCGCTAAAGCCACAAGCAGCAGGGCACAGGCTGCAGCCTCTCGACCCCTGCCCTCTCCGTAGCCCCTGAAAACCGATGCACCTTGGTGGGGGCCGGGGCTGGGACGAGCCGCCTTCGCCGTGCTGAGCTGGAAGGTGCCCCGCCGGGCGCGGGGCGTTGGAGGTTTGCCCCGGACTGGGGATCGGAGCCGGGAAGGATGCGGAGAGAGGCAGGCAGGCCCCTGGCTGCTGGGACTTTCTCGCCGGCGGTTTCTTCCTTCCTGCGCTGGGTTAGAAGAGAAGCGGCCGGGGCGAACGCGGGCGGCTCCGGAGCGCGCTCTCAGGTGCGGACGTGGGGAGCTCGGCCCCGAGTCGCCGAACTGCTGAGCCAAGGGAAAGCGGGCTCAAACCTCGGCGCAGTCCGGCCTGGTCCAGGAAGCGGAAAGTTCATGCTTCTCGCTTCAACTTTTCGGGCCGGCGCCACAGCCCCGAGCGAGGATAGAGCGCCCCTAAGTCAGGCTCTTCGCCCTGTGGGCGCTCTTCTGGCTCCTTTCTTTGGGGGTTGACAGCAGCCTTTCCAGGACCCGGGAGGAAACTGCCTTTGCAGGGCCCGGCTCCAGGACCTAAACTTGCCCCAAAGAGCCCCATCTTTTCTTAGTCTCCCTGCCCCCATCCCAGCCTAGCAGTGTTTAGAGAGGGGACCCTCTCTCAGCAGTTCAAGGTCCCCCACCCCGAGGCTTGTGTACCCTTCTTGTGGGCGCCCCTCCCTTGCCTCTGGCATAGCGTATGAGCAGCTTGGTGCCTTATTCCAGGTGAGGATTTTAAGGCTGTTGGAGGCTTTGTGCCTTTGACTGCTCAAAATGTGCCAAGGTGGGTGTTTGGGCACATTAGGAGTATTATGAGAAATTTAAGGTTTAAGATGATTTCGTCAATTAGCACTTTGTAGCTTGCAATGCTTTTGTGCAGACATTAGTCCTTAACCTAACTGTGAAGTATGCACCATTAGCATCAGAGTAACAAACAGGACACTTGTGGCTCAGAGAAGTTACAGGACTTGTTCAAGATCACACAGCTCTTGAGGGGCATAGCCTAGAATCTATTGCTTGTGTTTCTAAATCCAGCATAATTTCTTATCTATGTAGTAACCTTACAATGAAGAGGAATCTGGTACCCCTGTTTCCTTAGATAGCATCCCTCAAAAGCCTTCCCCACATTTTTGTTTTAAACCATGTGCACAGGCACGAATGTGAAAGCATCGGGTGCTGTGTCGCGGGTACCTGGATTTGCTGCGTATGTTCAGCGTTATGTGCACGGGATCCCGTATGTGCCCAGGGCTCGTGCAAGGATAATGGAACATTTGTATCCTGCTTAGAGAGTACAAAGCACTTTCACATGGCAGCCATTGGTGGGCCAGCTTGGCCCCTCTGGAAATTTCCTTTGCAATCAGAGTCGGGTATCCTTAAGGCTTTTAAGCCAGGGGATGTTTTTCAAGCTGTGAGCAAGCAGCTGCTGTGGCTGGGGCTAGAGAAAGGGGTTGGATGGCAGATGTGAAACTTGCAGAAAAGCTGACCCCTTGGGGCTTTAAGTGGAATATTTTGCCAAAAGGAGCACCAGAGTGACAGACATTTAGGAAGGCCATATGATTGGACTTTGTTTCCCTCTAGTTGACCTGTTGTTGTTATTATATGTTATATAATAGCATATAGTTCCCCTTTGGAAAATTTATGTGAGGATTATTTTTATTCTTAGCTGGAGAGGTGAAGGGAGATGTGGTTGAATTGGTTTTAATATAGACAAATGGACTCAGCTACCTACTATTTTGGTTTCTCTAGTTCTGTCGTTTACAAGAACTTTCAGGGTCGTTCTGTCCCAGTGGGGACTAGAGTACAGGAGAGGAGGGAAGAGGAGGTTTGTCGAAGAGGTCTGCAAACAATGCGCTTTATCCGCTGGGGCTGAGTCCTGGGGCTGTGGGCTTGCAAGGCGCTTCCTCAGTGTGTGAGCTTGTTTTTCTGCAAGTTCTGTTGTGAACACCTCTCATCCTGTCTCCAGACAGTCCCCTGATCCCACAGCAGCGAATGCATGAAGAGTAGGAATGTGAAAGTGCGTGTGTTTGTTGACTCTTAGTCTGGGTTTCTTGGCAGCCCCGACTATCTGAGATCGGCTGAGATGACTGAGGTGATGATGAACACCCCACCCATGGAGGAGATCGGCCTCAGCCCCCGCAAGGATGGCCTTTCCTACCAGGTAAGTCTTGGCTTCCCTCTGACTCTCTAGAGCCTGGTGGTTTTTGCTGGGGGTGGGGACAGACTTGATTTTGCATCCCAGTGCTACTTATAAGAGCTGTGGGACTGTGGCAAAGTCCCCTAATGCCAGTAAGCCTCAGTTTCTTCATCTGTAAAATGGGGCAACAATTGTCCTTACCTCCTAAGATTGCAGTAAAGAATTCACCGTGATGAGAGGATGTGTAGAGGGCCTTCCTGGTGTCTGGGACAAATAAGGAGTCAGCAAGCAGTAGCCATTGTGATGAATTTAACCTACTGGCTCTGAACTTTCCCATTCACTGCAGCAAAGGAGGAAGTGATTTGTGCAGTTGATTGATACCAGATCTTTCCTTCCCAGCCATTCCTGGGTCAGTAGAAGCATTGATCTGCGGGGCCTTCTGCATGAAGGGTGATCTGGTAGGGATGGCCGTGTCCAGTGATGCTTTCTTCCTTGGGTCGATGATTGACCAGTTGATTCAGAATTAACATTCAAACCACTTAGGAAGAGATTTTCCCCAAAAGGAGGCTAGCTCAGGGATGCTATTGCTGGAATCTTGCTTAGAGATCATCCTGTCTGGTGGATCTAAAATGCACAAGGACCACAAAGAGGGACCAGAATGACCCCTGTGTACTCTTCACCGCAGTCCTCCCTCTGGCTTTCCCTGCTGCTTCTTTACTGTCCCTGGGCAGTGAGCTGGTTTGGGGTTTTGGAGGAGAGTTCCTATGAAATTAAACTGGGGGGAGGAAGGAGTCTGTTCTTAAGGGAAGACCTTGGGGCTAGGGGAGTTGTATAGGATGGCCAGTCCTGGGAAGTCGAAAGGGAGTGTGATGGATCCGTGCAACATACATGAAGGGCATGCCCATTGTGTGCCAAGCACTCAGACGTTACCTTGCTCACACCTTACCACAGCTCCCAGGTGGGACTTCTCACCCTGTTCACTGATGAGGAAATGTCTCAGCCTGAGTCAGTGATTTGAGTCTGTCTAACCCCAGAGCCTTGTTCTTATGTTGTATTGTGTGTCTGAACCATGGCTAGGTTTGGCTAGGGCCTAGGAGGACTCTGGCTGGTAATTCCTTAGAGCTGTTCCAGGAGGTGGGCACAGTGGCTTACGCCTGTAATCCCAGCACTTTGAGATGCCAAGGTGGGTGGATCACCTGAGGTTGGGAGTTCAAGACCAGCCTGACCAACATGGAGAAACCCTGTCTCTACTAAAAATACAAAAAATTAGCTGGGCATGGTGGCACATGCCTGTAATACCAGCTACTTGGGAGGCTGAGGCAGAAGAATTGCTTGAACCTGGAAGGTGGAGGTTGCAGTGAGCCAAGATCACGCCGTTACACTCCAGCCTGGGCAACAAAGCAAAACTCCATCAAAAAAAAAAAAAAGAAAGGAAGAAAGAAGAAAGAAAGGAAGGAAGGAAGGAAAGAAGGAAGGAAAGGAAGGAAAGAAAAAAGGAAAGGAAAAAGAGAAAGAGAGAGAGAGAGAAAGAGAGAAAGAAGGAAAGAAAGAAAAAGAACTGTTCCAGGGACATTTATTCGGGAAAGAGAAAAACAAACAGAAAGCCAGGGAGTCAGGGTGTGTGCCATGGAGGGAGCGTGATGAGACAGACCCAAGCTCAAAAGCTCAGGCAGGAAACAGAACTTCAGACACGCTCGGGAGGCTCAGGAGGCCCCTTTGTTTTGCCTAGATGGGCAGGCCCGTCTTGCTGACTGGAAATAAGTAGCCATGAGCCTGAAGAGGGTGTGCGGGGCAAGGGGGAACTCTCTTTCCTACGTTTGACTTTTTTACCCTCCTCCCCGAGAGTAGGTCTGAGGAAGACAACGGAGGGCCCCCCAGCCTGGTGGGAGGGGTAGAAGTTTCCTGGGCCACCAGCCAGGGGGTTTTAGGTAGCAGTTTCCAAGCCCCTGAGTCAGACTGAATCTCTTTGTGGTTGCAGGTGAGGTTCCCTTTCTGTTCTGGGTTTTAGATTTCCATCACAGAACCTTTCCAAACGCGGTCATCTGTTCGTCTTGTGTGTGCTTTTCATATTTTCCTTTTAAACACATCCCAAGATAAAGGGCCAGGCCTTACAGGGCAGTTTTCTTAATGCTTCGAGTCCTTCAGGCCATTCTGCTGAACCTGAGACTCAGGGCAGGTAGTGAGGGAGGAAGGGGCTGGGGGAGGAAGGCCGAACTGGGGCTGCAAGGGCAGGGGGAGAATAAAATGACCTCTGGGCTCCTCACACATCTGGGCACTGCCTGAGCAAAGGATCCTCAAATCTTTCCTTGTGGTGCTGGACTGAAGCCCAGTTCTCAGAGCCCCCTTTCAGGAAATCTGTTTCTGCTCCCTTAGTTGGGACCACTCCCCGACTCTGTCACACTTTTTCACAACTTTTCTCATTTCAGAAAGGTCTCGTGGTTGCCTGGTGAAGAGGAAGGGGAGAGACTGCAGTATTTAACCAAGCAATCTCTAGGGGCACTTTCTCTGTGCAACCTGCAGTGCTGGCCTCTGTGCCCAGGGTCCAGGGCCCTCGTAGGAACCCAGCGTCCACACAGACATCTGGAACACAGGCAGTGCAGTCAGTCCAGGTGTGGGACACAGAGAAGCTACAGCAAGTCCAGATATTGACAGCAACAATGAAGTCCCACAGACAGAATTGGAGGGAGGGCAGACTGGGGCTGTGCTTTGAAAGAAAATTAGGACTTTGAGAGGGCAGCTCCATCTCTAAGGTAATGTTCTTGCACCTTCAGATACCCCTGGGCTCATCCCTGTTTAAGCCAGGGGCAGGGCTGTGCAGTAGGCTGGTCTGACAATTGTGGTGTGACAGATACTCTCTGGGCCCACTCAAAGCTAGTGCCATCCAATTAGACACATTCCCACCAGAGCTCTGGGGACAGACCCTTGGCTGGAGCCTCTTCCCTGTGCATGCTTGGGCTCGGCTCAGGGTTGGGGGCAGGGGATCTCGGAGCTCTGTTCTTGGCATTCCTCCTAAGGATAATAATAGTACGTGGCTCTTACAGAGACCTGCTTTTCTAAGGAACTGAGAGTGGGAAGGAGACATCAATCCAGACTTGGCAGATGTAATAGGATCTCAGGCTTGTGATTTCACCTTGAAACAAAGTCATCAAATAAATGGCACATTGGACTTTGTCAATCACTTCCCTGCCTTTCAGGTCTACTGAGAATCGAGAATGATGTTTTCCTGATTTCTCTGTATCAGATGTGACCTTTTAACGCCTGTGGCATTTTGTACTTACCAGCGACGCTGCTCTGGGCTTCAAGGATACCGGTCCTGCTTTACCTTCTCTTTGCCCAGGTCCTTGAGGGCAGGGGAGGACTTATCTTCATCTTTGTACTCCACCCCCACCCAGGGTGCCTAAGTGCTGTAGTGGGCGGTGGTTGTTTCCATGAACTTGAACCTACTGATTCTAAAGGTGGCTACCTTCCTCTCTGCCTTAGCCTGTGTAAAGGGCCTGCTCAGGCTCATGCCTAGCAAGGCTTCGGATAGATGCCCTTTTAATCCCCTGAAAGATTCAAGCAAGCCCTATCTCCTGTCCTGGTGCCTTGTTTTGTAGTGACATTCATTTGGAGAGGCAGTTCAGTAAGGGAAATCCACGTGTGCGCATTCACTTAACATGAATAGTGACACCCCGTGGGGTGGGTGAGTAAATGGTTACTAGAAAGTCTGAGTACATTTTGGGCAGGCGGGCTGTGCAAGGCCAGCTCCCAGCTCACCAGCTGAGTGGGAGGGTCTCCAGCAGGATGTTGACATCCCTGGTGGCAGCAGCTCCCTCCCCACCTCCATCCAGCCTGTGGAACAGGAATTTCTGCCGCCCAGTGCTTCTTCCTTGCCCTAATTCAAGCAAGCAAGTCAGCGGCTGCATTCTCAGCTCCAGGGACTCTACAAATGTGGTGTTAGGGAATGCCTCTGCGATATGATCTCCTTCCATGCTGCACCCGAACTGGCCTGGGCTCTGTCTGGGGAAGGGTCCTGGGAGCTTTCCTGTGGGCACTGACACTGCCTCCACCCAAGGGCCCTGGGACCCTGGCCTTGCTACTGTAACTTCCTCAGCACAGCAGTGGAGGCTGCTACAGTTTCAGGACCCCAGCTAAGGTCTAGATACAGATGTGACTCATTGGTTTTCATTTAAAACTGTCCCTTCTAAAGCACCTGGACCAAGGTCTGAACACATTATCCCTCCCCAGACTCTTTACATTCCTTTAATCAGCACACTCCCTTCCTGGCTGCCCTTTGTATTCCTTCTGCTTTTATTCTTGGCCGCCTCCCCGCCATTTGACATCCATCTGTCAGTCAGGCAATTGACATCCGTCTGTCAGTCAGGCAAGCATCGGGCTCCCCTCCTCGGGGAAGTGAGGGAGGACGCTCTAGGAGCCAGAAGGAGCAATTTCTTCACACACCACAGTGCTCATGTGTGCCACACATTCCTTTTGATAAACAGAGCTGAGAGGAAGTGACATCCTGGTGCTTGCTATGGTAGGGAAGAGCAGGCGAGGGGGCTGACCTCTCTTGCTTCAGCCTTAGCATTTTTGAGGAGAGGTGTGAAGGACCATCCGGGGTTGATGGCCAGCCTCTCTCCAGCCTCTCTCGGCACAGGATCTTTTGCCCCTTTATCTCTCAGGTCCAGACACAGCCACCTCCTTTCTCTCACTCCTCCTCATTGTTTCTTTCTTTCCTTCCTTCCTTCCCTCCCTCCCTCCCTCTCTCCTCCTTCTTTCTTTCTCTTTCTTTTATTCTCTCTTTCTTTTCTTTTCTTTTCTTTTCTTTCTAGATGAAGTGTTGCTTTGTCGCCCAGTCTGGAGTGCACTGGTGCAGTCTCTGCTCATTGCAGCCTCCACCTCCTGGGTTCAGGCGATTCTCCTGCCTCAGCCTCCCGAGTAGCTGGGACTACAGGAGTGTGCCACCACGCCAGGCTAATTTTTTGTATTGTTCGTAGAGGTGAGGTCTCTCCATGTTGGCCCTCCCCACTCTGTCAGAAGCAGCAACTCGTCTCTCAAAGAACAGGCTCAGTTTCATCACTGAAGTTAGGTGGCAGCTCAGAAGCCCCTTCTGTCTGCTTATGCCTCTGCTGAGCCCCTCTTGATGGAGACCTCCTGAGCCTGGCTTCACTCTGCCGGTTCCACCTGTGTGGAATGCGTGTGTGGCAATAAGTGACGGGTTAAGCCCTCGGGAAGGTTTCTGCTCAGTGGCCTCTGTCCCCCACCAGCCCTTGCTCACAAGGCCATTCTGGGCATAATGCATCCTCTACCTCTGTCTCCTGCCCTCATTACCCCTGTCTCATTGGTTACCCCCAGTTGTAGTACCCCACATGTTCTCAAGGGTTTGGGAGGCCCTGCTGAGCAGTGGCACGCAAGTCCCGTGGTCTCCAGGAAATCATCTTTCACAATGTCTGACTTAAAAGGCCTCAGTTGTCCCTGGAGAGACATAGAGCTAAAATTCCAAAACACTTGGCAGGAGGCATCCAGCGCAGACACATGTTCCTGGAACTGCAGCAACTTTCTTTTCTCCTATCCCTCTACCCGCCTCTCTCCTTGATAAAAATCATAGGAATGGGATGTAAAACAGGCAGTTAGGGCCACTGATCTCAAAAGCACAAATAGTGTGTTTCTCTGAGTGGCACTGGGCCCATGTCTGCGCTTTCGGCCTCTATGTAAGTCATTGTTCACCTTGTTCAGAGCAAGTCTACTTTGTATGAGGATCCAGCACCTTCCCTCTTACACCGCCCTGTAGAGGGCTAGAATTATTCCCATGGGGATTTCCTCCTGGCCCCCATAGAGCCCCTGGTCACAACAGTGAGTCTGTAGCCTGGCCAGGGAGAGAACAAGCTTTCTTCACTTTCCCAGCCAAGACATTGCATACTAGGGCCATACATCCCGGCCTCCTCTCAAGGGGCCTGTGTTGGGCCTGACGCCTCTCTCTCCAAGTGGGAGTGTGTTTATCTCTCGGCTGAGCCAGGGGCTGTGTCTTAGACTGCTCTTTGTTTCTAAGACTCTGGGCACAGTGTCCTACAAATAGTTGCTTAATGAGCCTGGATGTTGGATTGGCCCTTCCTCTCTCCCATCCTGCACTGAGAATCCCTTTATCTTGGCAATCCCATGAAGCTGATTTTTATGGGATCAGCATTTTCTCTAAGTAGACCCGGTCTTCCACGTTGGATAGAAAGGATGGTAGTGTTAGGGAAAGGGATGAGTTTGGGTGGCGAATGTTGTGACTGTAGCCAAGAGCTATTCCTGGGTGTCTAGTGAATGTCCTGAAATGATCTTGCAGGCTTGAGCCCTGAAGTAATCCTCAGAGGATATGAAGACAGGCCCTCATTCACACAGGGTTGAGGCTTGCTGGGGCTTCGTTCCTCCCCAGTCTAGTAGCTGCTGTGCTGCTTCTGCCTGCCTCTCACCTCGCCACCTGCCCTTCCCCGTCCCCCAGCGCAGCTCAGGAAGGAGTGGTTATCAGCACATCAAATCCTCTGCTTCCTTCCTGGGCTGGTGGTGGGGCCCTTATTACACAGACCCATCTTGAAAAACAATTGAAATTTGCCCACAGTTTCTCCAAACTGTTGTCAAGCTAGCATTTGAACCTCAAGGCACCTTTGGGAGCCCCTTCAAGCCCCCTCTCCAGTGGACTTCATTGCCTTGCACCGGCCATAGCTTATTTTAGGTAAACTGTGTAGAAGAGACCCCAGGCATTTAGCTGAAACTCATTCACTGCTTGCTTCTCAGCCAGGAATTTTATTTGAACCAATGGGAAGAAAAGTTCTGGATCTCTTACATAAAATAGAATTGGTCCGAGCAAAGGCGGCACTCATAAATTTCAGTGCAGATACAGTTGGTGTCTAAGCCTGACTTTCTCCTAACTTGATTTGGTGGTTCCCAAACAGAATTTAAAATATACCTTAAATTCATCTTCTACCTTTACTTTGGAGAGCTTAAAGCACTTGTTCAAACTGGATTTGAGAGGTATCCTTGGCTTTCCCAAATTCCTAAACATTTTCCCTATACGTAGCCCTGGATACGAGATCTAATTTAGAAGGTGACCTTGAGGTCAGCCGCATATCGCCATGGACATTGGCAGTGGTGCCAGCCCACATCCACCAACACACACATTCACACACACAACTGTAAGGGCAGATGAGGGTTAATAAGTGGTTGCTTTAGATTAGTGTTTTAATTATAGGAAATTTTTCCTTCCCTTTCCCTCTTTGTTGGCATTTTCATATTTTCATTGATAAAGTATGTATTTTATTGTTCTTATGCTTGCTATTCCAATTTTAAAAGAAACATATGCTCATGATGGAATTTTTGTTTTCTTTCTTAAACTTTCTTTATAGTCACCATAACTTCACAATGTGTAAATCATCATAGTGGTTAACAGTTTAGCATCTTTGCCTTCTTTCCCAGTTCGCTTATGTTTTTATGTAGCCAAGATGACACACTGTTGTATTTTGCCACTTTACTTAACGGCATCTCAGTTATCAGCACTATGTCATCATAATTTATCTTAAAAATATTCCAAGTTATCATTTTTAATACCTGCATAATATTATAAAGTTAAAACATAATTTATCATTCTTTGTTGAAATTTTTAGGTTACATATACTTTCTAAGTACGTAAATGTGTATCTAAAAATTTATATACAATTTTTTATAAATCTTTGTGCATACTTTATACTGTTTCCTTAGAATAGAGTCTGTGGAATAGGATTTCTTGAAAAAAGGTAAATATGTGAGTGTTATATTTATGTTATTATTTTAAAAGTAATTTTTTTTTTTGAGACCGAGTCTTGCTTTGTGGCCCAGGCTGGAGCACAGTGGCGCCATCTCGGCTCACTACAGCCTCTGCCTCCTGGGTTCAAGCGATTCTCCTGCCTCAGCCTCCTGAGTAGCTAAGATTACAGGCATGTGCCACCATGCCTGGCTAATTTTTGTATTTTTAGTAGAGACAGGGTTTCGCCATGTTGGCCAGGCTGGTCTTGAACTCCTGAACTCAAGTGATTCGTCTGCCTTGGCCTCCAAAGTGTTGGGATTACGGGTGTGAGCCACCGTACCTGGCCAATATTTATTCTTTATAGAAATTTAGGAAAATACAGAGACTTGTGAGAAGAAAAAAAAACGTACCCATATTTCTATCACTGAAACATTTGGTTTCTTTACTTTTTTAGTATTTTTTAGTATCTTTACTTTTTTAGTATTTTTCTATGCATTTATAGTTAAAAAATAAAATTGAGACTGTACCGTACATGCTGTAGTGAATCCCTTTTTCACTTCATATAATGTCATGACTATGTTCTTGTCATTTGGTTTTCTTTGTAAAATGCTATTATGTAACATTTCTTAATGCTGAATATTTAGGTTGTGGCATATTGTGTTCTTACAAAGAACACTGCTCTGAACATCATTTTACAGAAATCTCTGCACAGGTCTGATTGATTTTCTTGGAATAAGCTCCTGGAAGTAGAATTACTGATTCAAAGAGATTCAACAACATTAAGCCTCCTAATTATATGTTACCTTAAAAACAGAAAACATCAAAGAATTTATCAAAATATAAGCTCCTAGCATTGAAAGCTTTAGCAAATAGAATCTCCAGAGTAGAACATCTAGAAAGATGGGATAATGGCAGAGCTTTTTGGATACAGTCTGAAAGATATTTGGCTATTTTAAAGTGTTTACAAGATATTGTACATCTTCCTATAGTTTGTTAATTACTTATAAGCTCGATGATAACAGTTGATGATGTTTAAGCAACATTTAGCCAGCATTGCAAAATAGCTGATGATCACCTTCTTTTCCCATAGTAGGCACATTGACACCCTCTCTAGATTAAAAATGTACGTGGGTCAGTGATTGCTCAGCTTGACTCCTTTATTCTATTAATGACATTGAGCATTGTGTAACCTTGAAGAAGATCAGTAAAATTACATTGTTCTGGAGACCCACGAAAGTTCACCGGATGCTTGCTTTGTCTCTGAACCAACGTGGCTTTCCTGGGGTTCCAGATCTGGCTCATGGATAACTCATGGTTGAGAAATATTCCTTCCCTGGAATTAAGGATGGGCTGGACTCCTATTTTTTTCTTTTCTTTCTTTTTTTTTTTTGAGATGGAGACTTGCTCTGTTGCCCAGGCTTGAGTGTAGTGGCATTATCTCGGCTCACTGGAACCACCTCCCAGGTTCAAACGATTCTCCTGTCTCAGTCTCCCAAGTAGCTGGGATTACAGGCATGCACAACTACGCCCAGCTAGTTTTTGCATTTTTAGTAGAGATGGGGTTTCTCCATGTTGGCCAGGCTGATCTCAAACTCCTGACCTCAGGTGATCCACCCGCCTCAGCCTCCCAAACTGCTGGGATTACAGGTGTTAGCCACTGCACGTGGCCTGGGCTGGACTCTTAAAAGTAGATCTTAACATAATGGAAGTCTTGGACCCAGTGTCAAAGGGCCTTCTACCCAACAACTCTGCAAGGGTCTAGGTGCTTTGCAACACATAGACAGCCCAGGCCAGTGCTCCAGTAGGGTCCACATACTCCTGATAGTTTACAAAGTTCATTTAGGTGTTATACAGACAGCTTGAAAAACGTAAGACTAGTTTTTCATTTATGTAGTGGTAGATTTTTAAACAAGTATAATTTAAACAAATGAGTGAAGGAAAACTAAAACGTGTGTGGACATAACAGGAATGACGAAGGCAATATCATGAGGCTGACAAATACCAGCTCACGTGAGTGTGAAATTCCACAGCACAATCCTTTTAGGATCCCCTAAAATCTGTATCTCTTTGGTCATGTGCCCCTCGGGTATGGCTATTGAAGTATCAGGAACCTTCTTGGCTGTTTTCATTGGCAGTTGAGTGTTAGAGATTTTTAAGACAGATTACTTCTTAATAATGCTTCTATGTATATACCACCTGGCTTGAATGTAGTGGCATGATCTCGGCTCACTGCAACCTCTGCCTCCTGGGTTCAAGCGATTCTCCTTCAGTTGCTCCTGGGGTTCACAGACACTTTCCCAAGGACGTGATAGGAGGGAGGGTTTCCAGGAAATACATTCCACATCTTAAGCCTTCTTCTCTTGCTTTTTGCAAATTGCATTTTCTGAAGACTAGCTTCACTTCTTTCCTTATCTTGCTTCAAAACTGCCCTTCTCCTTCTCTGCAAGAGGAGAACCTGTCGCAATTCAATCCATCTGTCACAGTAAGAAGCCTTCATAAGGCTGGACACCTGGCTCACACCTGTAATCCCAGCACATTCAGAGGCTGAGGTGGGCGGATTGCTTGAGCTCAGGGGTTCAAGACGAGTCTGGGCAACATAGGGAAAACCCATCTCTACAAAAAATAGAAAAAAAAAAAAAATTAGTCAGGCTTGGTGGCGTGCACCTGTAATCCCAGCTAGTTGAGGGGCTGAGGTGGGAGGATCACTTGAGCCCAGGAGGTGGAGGCTGCAGTGAGCCGAGATTGCACCACTACACTCCAGCCTGGGTTAAAGTGAGACTCTGTCTCAAATTAAAAAAAAAAAAAAGAAAGAAAGAAAGGAAAGAAAAGAAAAGAAAAGAAAAAAGAAAAAAAGAAACCTCGATAAAAATTTACCTTTGTGTTTAGTAATTATTTGCGATATGTTCATTGATCAGTTATATACTAATAGCGGCAATGAACCAATCCAGAATCTGTAAATTAACAAAGCCTTCAGGTCGTAGGACATTTTTAAAATATCAATTTATATGCATAAATGTATCTTTTAATTGTAGAGAAGTATGAAAAGCTAATGACTAAAAACTTTCAAACATGAAAATATATTACATTAAGAAAAAATTCAGTGGGGAAGTAGAATGGAAATACAGTTTTACATAGAGTAAATACAAGATTTGAATTAAGTAATAATACAGGTAATAATACAAGATTTGAATTAAGAGTTTGTTCTTGAGTTTTTTAATAGGTCATGGTTGCTGTCAAATTCTTAGGGTATTTGTAATCCATTGAGTACATTTAAGAGTGGTATGTACCTTTTATTTGAAAACATTAATATTTATAATATATCGGGGGTTTTAGAACATATGAAAGGAGACAGAGTTGTTCCGAATTCTGTTGGGGGCTACACTAAAAGTTCGGAAACCATGGACACGTACACTTTCTTTAGAATCAAAGCAATGGCACTGTAGCTCCTCAGAGGGGAAGGCGGCTTTGAGATTGTTCTATCACCTTGGTAAGGAATGTCCTCTACAGTAGCCTGACGTCGGGTCACTCAGGTATTCTTTGGACACTGTGACACAGAGCCCAGAACCTCTCAGCACAGAGGGATTACAGACTAAGAATCTGGATAACTGGTTTCT
>PVKP010012184.1:0-59146 GCA_004027715.1 Plecturocebus donacophilus | reverse complement strand
CTTGATTGCTGATAATTTAGCTGAGTATACACTTTTAGATCAGAAATCAGTTGTCTCATAATTTGAAGGCATTGCTTATGCATTGTCTTCCAGTATTCCTGCTGAGATACAGCTACAAATTTAATGCCTATTATTTTTATGCAAACTATTTTGGGCTTTTGGTTTATTTCTTTGGAAGATTTTAATATATTTTGTTCAACACCAATATTCAGGAATTTCACAATGATTATCTTATATGTGTATGTTTGTGTGTGTGTGTGTGTGTGTGTGTGTGTGTGTGTACATGTGCACAAGTGTTTTCATTCATGGTGATGGCCACTTGGTGGGCTCAATATGGAGTCATGACTCTTCATTTCTGAAAATGATTGATACATTATTTACTTAATAAATTCATTCTCTTTATTAATTTATTTCTGTTCCCCAATGTTCTTATTATTTGGATCCTCTAAAGTGAAATTCAAATGTCCCATCATTTTACATATTGCCTTCTCCTTTTTGTGTGTGATACAATTTTTATAATATTTATTTGACTTTACCTTCAAATGCTTCTATTGAATTTTTAATTTTAATATATTTTTAATTTTCTGAAGCTCTTTATTTTCTTATTGATTCTTTGAAGCAATGTATTATTATCTTAAGAATGCATTCTCTTCTCTCATTTTTTGGAGGATATTCATACAGGTTTTGGGTATTTTCTCCTGTACTGTCTGTTTTCTATACTTGCTCATTTCTTTTTCTCTTTGCATTTACATTTTTCAGATTGTCATTTAATGTACAGTGATCATTGATTGTCCATTAATACTGGGCATTGGAGGCTATTTGGAAATTGTATGTATAGATAGGGTGTAGCAAAGGATTTAACCATGGATGGACAGTTATCATCCCACTGGGTAGAGATCCAATCAGTACATGGAATTATTATATCTAGAACTGATCAGTTGCTTCAAAGAAGACTCATTTAATTTTCTGCATGGACTGTGTATACTGGCATGCCAGCATTCCGAAAATTGGCAGGCCAGTATGTGAACTGTCAGTTTCTCTATTTCCTTCTCTATGATTCATTCTGCCCTCTATTCTGGCTGTAATTTTGAACCGGGAGCCTTCCTGTCACATTTTTTCCCAGAAAATACACATCTAGATTGCAAGGGAGAAAGCGGAGGAGAGTAATCTGAGGTCCAGTGCATCTGGGGTGCAGTTACCTGGCCTGAGAAGTTAAGCAATATACGTCCGTCTTTCATGTATGTCCATGTATCCTAGATGTTGTCAGATGAATTGTCTCTCTTCTTATAAGTAAACTTCTATGCATATAACTGAATTGTAACATGTGGCCAAATTTTCACATTTAACCAAAAGCCCAAAAGACTGTATTTCATCATAACAGCATAGTGATTAACAAAATGGTTTCAAATGGGTATTGACATGATCAGTCCATCAACAGTGTGCTAATTTTCTATTTATTTCTGCCACAAATGATAACTAGTGATTTTACTTGTGCAACAGTATTTGACAGCAGTGTGTGGCTCCACAACCTAAGAGAGGAATTGGAGAAGGCACCCATAGAAAACTTTCTTGGGGCATTTTCTGGACAAGTGATTGTAAAATTGGTTTGGAAACTATTATTCTAATCTAGATAGGAATTGGTAGTACTCTCAAATAGCAAAGTGCCCATAGAGTAAAGAGAAATGGACAGGATAAACAGATAGGAGACAAAACTAGACTGTAGTAATGGATTAATAATAAGTAAAAAAGAAGAATTAAAGATGACACCCAAGAAATAGGCTTAGGCAACCGGAAAAAACAGAAGGAGGAGTAAGTTAAGGGAAGAGGGAAGCAATTGGAATGGAATTCTATTCTAGCCATGTTGATTTTGACATTTCAGGTTGCTTTTCCTATGCAATGGTAGACTAAATTATCAGAGACTCAGGAGAAACATCATGGAAGAAGATAATTAGGCAGCTATCATAAAGGTAGGAGAGCCAGAAATGCGGAGAAGAGAGAAGATGAAAAGATAAATGAAACTGGGTGGAAACTCAGAAAAACATAGCCTTTAAAAGAAATGAAGAGATACATGAAGATCCTGGAATAAAAGAAATCAAAGATACTGGTAGGAAATCAAGAGAGTGAAATCAAAGAGAAAGAGGTAAGCAGCATGGATGAGTGCTGTTAAACGAGCCAGTGAGATAAGAACTGAAAAAAGACTATTGGCTTCTGAACAGAAAAAAAAGAAATTCGCTGAGTTTAGCAAAAGCATGTCAGGGAGAAGACAGAGGCAGCAATTAGAAAGCAGTGTGTTGGGAAATTAACAGTGGGTAAGGAATTAAGAAGAATTAAGAAATCTGATAAAATTTGCAGATATTTAAATACCAAAAAAAAGATAATTATTTAGCACAATATTTGCAAAACCCTCAGAATCAAAATTATGTTATACTGACATAAACCATTCTTAGTTTACTGAATAATGTTTTACGTCAGTGCAAGGAGATGTTCTATATACAAATGAAAACTGATATTCTAATAAAATAGTAAAATACATGATATGGCTTGGTTGTGTCCCCACTCAAAATCTCGTCTTGAATTATAATCCCTATAATCCTCGCATGTCAAGGGCAGGACCAGGAGGAAGTAAGTGAATCATGGGGGTGGTTTCCCTTATGCTGTTCTTGTGATAGTAAGTCTCATGGATCTAACGGTTTAATAAGTGTCTCACATTTCCCCTGCTTGCACTCATTCTCTCTCCTGCCACCCTGTAAAGAGGTACCTTCTGTCATAATTGTAAGTTTCCTGAGGCTTCCCCAGCAATGCAAAACTGAGGGTCAATTAAACCTCATTTCTGTGTAGATTACCCAGTTTCAGGAATTTCTTTGTTTTTTTTTTTTTTTTTTTGAGATGGAGTCTTGCTCTGTTGCCATGCTGGAGTGCAGTGTTGTGATCTCTGCTCACTGCAATCTACACCTCCCAGGTTCAAGCAATTCTCCTGCCTCAGTCTCCTGAGTAGCTGGGACTACAGGTGTGCACCACCATGTCCCAGCTAGTTTTTGTATTTTCAGTAAAGACAGGGTTTCACCATGTCGGCCAGGATGGCCTCCATCTCTTGACCTTGTGATTGGTTTGCCTCAGCCTCCCAAAGTGCTGGGATTTCAGGTGTGAGCCACCGCACCTGGCTGGGAATTTCTTCATAGCAGCATGAGAACAGACTAATACAATAAATTGGTACCAAGGTAGTGAGGTCCTGCTGTAAAAACATACCTGAAACTGTAGAAGTAACTTTGGAACTGGGTAACAAGCAGAAGTTGGAATAGTTTGGAGGGCTCAAATGAAGACAGAATGACGTGAGAAAGTTTGGAACTTCCTAGAAACTTGTTGAATGGTTTTAACCAAAATGGTGATTGTGATATGGACAATGAAGTCCAACCTGAGGTGGTCTCAGACAGAGATGAGAAACTTATTGGGAACTGGCATAAAGGTAATTCTTTCTATGCTTTAGCAAAGAAACTGGCAGCATTTTGCCCCTGCCCTAGAGATCTGTGGAACTTTGAACTTGAGAGCGATGATTTAGGGTATCTGGCAGAAGAAATTTCTAAATGACAAAGCATTCAAGAGGAAGCAGAGCAAAAGAGTGCAGAAAGGAAATACGGGGTTGGAGCCCCCATACAAAGTCCCCACTGGGGCACTGCCTAGTGGAGTTGTGAAAAGAGGGCCACTGTCCTCCAGATCCCAGAATGGGAGATCACCAACAGTTTGGATCCTATGCCTGATAAAGCTGCAGGCACTCAATGCCAGTCCATGGAAGCTGTTGGGGCGGGGGTGAGGGTGTGCACCTTGCAAAATCACAGAGGAGGACTTGTCCAAGGCCATGGGAGCCCATCTCTTACATCAGTGTGACAAGGATGTGAGACACAGAGTCAAAGGAGATCATTGGGAACTTTAAGTTTTAACTGCCCTACTGAATTTCAGACATGCATGAGGCCTGTAGCCCCTTAGCTTTGGTAAATTTATCCCATTTGGAATGGGTGTATTTACTCAATGCCTTTACCCTCATTGTATCCAGGAAGTAACTACTTGCTTTCTACTTTGCAGGCTTATAAGTGGAAGGGACTTGCCTTGTCTCAAATGAGACTTTGGGTTTGGACTTTTGAGTTAAGGCTGAAATTAGTTAAAACTTTTGGGGAACCATTGGAAAGGTATAATTGTGTTTTGAACACTGAGGACTTAAGATGTGGAAGGGGTCAAGGACAGAACAAAATGGTTTGGCTATGTCTCCACCCAAAATCTGATCTTGAATTATAATCCTATAATCCCCACATGTCAAGGGTAGGACCAGGTAGAAGTAATTGAATCATGGAGGTGTTTTCCTGATGCTGTTTTCATGATAGTGAGTCTCACAGACTTGATGGTTTTATGAGTGTCTGGCATTTCCTCTGCTTGTACTCATTCTCTCTCCTGCAGCTCTGTGAAGATGTGACTTCTGTTGTGATCGTAAGTTTCCTGAGGCCTCCCCAGCAATGCAGAACTGTGAGTAAATTAAACCTCTTTTTATAAATTACCCAGTCTCAAGTATTTCTTCACAGCAGCCTGAGAACAAACCTAATGTAATATATTTATCAATATTGTAGTATATCAATAAATGCAGTTATATAATATGTTATCTTTTGGGAATGGCTTCCTTCAGTTAGCATAACATGTTTAAGGTTTAACCACATTGTAGCATATACCATTGTTTTGATCTTCTTTATTGGTGAATAAGATTGTATTGTATGGGTATATCTCATTTTATTTACATAGTCGTCAATTGAGGAACATTTGAGTTGTTTCTTTTCTGGATATTATAAATAACACTGCTATGAACAATCATGTACAAGTTTTTGTGTAGACACATATTTTCTTTCTCTTGTATCTACACCTCGATATGGAATTGCTGGGTCATAATGGTTACCATTTTGAGAAACTGTCAGTTTTTTTTTTCCATAGTGGTTGTACAATTTTACATTCCCACTAGTAATGTTTGAGGGTTCCACTTTCTCTGCATCTCTACAGCACTCATTACCTGTCATTTTTATTATATATAAAAATTATATTGAGGCTTAAGATGTTAAGTAAAATAACTATGGATATACAGTTAGTGACTATAAAAGCTGGAATTTAGTCATATGCCTTGTGCTAACTCAGAAGTCATGTTGTTTAGCACATTGCTATATTACAGCAAGCATGTTTTATTGAGACTGAAGGAAAGTTATTTTGTTTAAATTCTTTGAAATTACTGGATGAACATTTATGTCTAGTAATTGTCAAAAGTATTATTTTTCTCACTTATCCCAGTTGTTTAAAATGCTGAACGCTTACCTTTTAGATTTTATAATTCTTGACAATTTAAATCTCAGTGACTTCAATTTTCAAAAATAAACACAAATTTATTGGAAGCTGCTTATAATTCAGAACCTCTTTTGTGAAAGAAACCACATTTCAAAATGTTTTAAGCAGAAATATATAAAAGTTTTAGCCTATAAATTACTGGAATTTGCCCTAGTAACCTAAATAAAAAAATACGAAAGTTCTACATTTAACGTTCTTTCAACATTTTATGAACAGAAAACCTGGTGGATAAACAGCTCAAGTCTTAATGGGAAATGATAACATGTTAGATCAGCAGCGTCAACCTAAATAAAAAGTCACATTTTTATCCAACACAAAACAATTACATATGTTTTAATCAAACAGAAATTACCAATGGCCCACCCCAATCCCAGTACTTTCAAAAAAAGTTCTCAAACTTTCCTTTCCAGTTGACTATACACTGATTGAAATGGTTGTGTTATGCGGACAATTGATTTTTTTAAATGAAATGTCTAATAGTGAAGTCAGTGCATTATACTGCCCATTCCAGAAAGCAGCCTTCCATTGAATTTACTCAGACAAATTAATTGCTAAATTAGATGACCATTGAAAGTTATTGAGTGCATATCTAACACTGTCTTCTGAACCAGAAGATAACTAACTAAATCTGTTTTGATCTCTACCACATTGCTAATTCAAAATCAAGAACCATTCATCTCTCTGGAATATTAATATCATAAGCCTGAGGATGTGACAATGTCATGTAGTGGAGTTACAGTGAAAGGAGTCAGAGTGTTGTAGCAATTCCCTGACCAATACAAAGAGTCTATAGAAGTGAAACAAGTTCACAGCGTCAGCTGACATGCTATGGTCAAAGAATTCACAATCAGCAACTGACCAATCAATTATGATTAACTCATTCTGTATGACTATCATTGGCTATTAACAATAGGAAAGAATGTTTCTAAAATGTGTTTTATATCAAATGATTTAATGATAAAAGCTTGGACAGTTTTCAGAATTCAAAAATTCCAAGATACTAATATCTTTAAAAACTGTCATTGTGTGTGTGTGTGTGTATGTAAACATTACCTGTGTAACCATCCATTGCAATTTAAACTAGAGCCTTTTCTCAGTGTATCACAGTTCTAAAGTGACTATTTATTATATTGGTATCCTAGGAAAAGAGTGAAAAAAGGCAAAGAGGTAATTTAGCACAGTCTTTTTCCACTAAAATAAGAGTGTCTCTCATCTCTGGCTGAATCTACTACATTGTGATTATTGGAATACGTATTATAGAATATCTACTTATTTTGTGGATATAGGCAATGGTTATGATTACTGCTTTCCTCACATCTAAAAATCAAATTTATATTATACATGAAGACATTTTGTAAAGAAATTTTAATCTCTATAAAAATGAATATTTAATAGAAACTTAATATTCTTTTATATTATTTGAATTATTAGGTTTAAGAAAATATTTCTTAAATCTACTACTTTTAACAACACTGTAACATTTATTGGTTTTGCAATAAAATAAATTCAGAAAATTGCTGTGATATTACTTTTTATGTTTCATATTGAAAGTAGGTAAATTAATTTCTAAGCAATGGGGCATTATAATTGTCAGTGAACAGTGCTCAGCAGTTAGGATTTTAACTGCTGACATTATCTTCTTTGAAAAATGATAGATGTCATTTAATGTTTAAAGATAAATTGCTGTGCAACGGTGACTTTTTTGCTGACAACTTTGCAATAAACAAATATGACCAAGAAGTTTCAAAGTAAGTTTGCTAGGTGAGCAAATCTAAATTACAAAGGCGTTCACATTTCCTCAATCACATATACTAAGAGGGTCCAAGTGTTGTTTCCAATCTACAATATTAAAGGGCAACTGAGACTGACTCAAACATCTAAAAAAGTTAATGTTAACACTGAGGGACATGTCTCCCTTTAGGAAAATCTTCACTGGCCATTGGGTGCACCACATTTATCACAAGTGATTTTCAAAGGGAAAAATATTGCCCATTTCAGAAACAGGCTGTGGAATGCAGGCAACTGCCAGAAAGGAACCCTGAGAATTTGCACCATGTGACCTGGAGAAAGACGTCAGAATCAGATGGAAAAGGGAGGTGCATGACTCCTCTCTTGTTGCCAAGGTTCCCATTCTCAATTCGGAAGGATTTAAAGAGGGTGTGAAGGAACATTGAAGTTTCTGAGATATTCCTTAAGGACCACACTCTAATTTACGGGTTTCTATTTACATCAGATCCCAGCTTTTTATTGAGGCGGGTGTGGGAGGGGATGTGGGAAAGACATAGATCTATATATGACTTGTCCTAAATGATGAAATAAAATTAGGATTGTGTATGCTATGATCTCTCTCTAGGAAGCCTTGAAACTTTTCCTACAAATTGTCTTCTAACTAAAATATTTATCGTTTTTTTTTAGAGGGAGTCTCACTCTGTCACCCAGGCTGGACTGCAATGGCATGCTCTCAGCTCACTACAACCTCCGCCTCCCAGGTTCAAGTGATTCTCCTGCCTCAGCCTCCCGAGTAGCTGGGATTACAGGCACGTGCCACCATGCCCAGCTAATCTTTTTATTTTTAGTAGAGACGGGGTTTCACCATGTTGGTCAGGCTGGTCTTGACCCCCTGACCTCATGAACCACCCCCCTCAGCCTCCCAAAGTGCTGGGATTACAGGCCTGAGCCACTGTGCCCAGCTCTAACTAAAATATTTCTTTTGGCTGTCCTTGGAATACTCTCAGGTGACACCCAGCTCAGGCTAACATTTCTACAGGACTGCTTCCTTGGTCTCTGGAGAGCCCAATGCTGTTCCATACCAATACGTCTCAGGGTCACTGCCAAGCTTCCAAACATACCCTTAACATGCAGAAAAAGCTGATACTTTCCGTTAGCTATAGTTTTCCTTGAGAAAAATGTGGCACTATATATCAAAATACCGTTATTAAGGAACATATTCTTGGTGACAATATGTAGAATGTATTACAAGAAGAAAAAGATGCCAAAAACATTTTATGTCTACTGATATTCTTATTAGTCTCCATTATCATGAAAAACTGGTCACAACCTAAATATCCAACTTTAGGTGACTGGGTGAAGTAAAACTATAATCTCTCCATATGATAGAATAATATGCCAGCATGAACAACCAGATAGCAGAATATTTAATGCCACGAAAAAGTATTTGTTTTGTATGGTCAGGTGAGCAATTCAGATCACAAAATCAAATGTACCCTATGATCTTATTTTTTAAGTATTGATGTATTTATACGTAAAATTAAGTACAGAAAAAAGCCTAGATGCCTTCTAAGTCTTTTTCAGTTTTAAAGTGGTATCAGTATTTATTTTTTTACTTTTTCCATCAGATTTCCTAGAATAACAAAATTCAATTCTCTCTGATGAGCATTCATTATTCTTTTTTTTTTTCTTTTTTGAGACAGAGTCTTACTCTGTCTCCTGGAGCTGGAGTCTAGTGACCTGATCTCTGCACACTGCAGCCTCTGCCTCCTGAGTCATTATTCTTACAGTAAGAAAATGTTAATGTTACTAAATAGCTTCTCTGTCCTAGATCAACTGTCTAAGTATATACAAGGTGCCAAATACATTTAATAAAAATGTTTTATCTATTCATAGGTTCTTGCATTACAGTTTTTTTTGTATGATTCCATTGTCTTATATTCTTCACTAATAGTTTTGGTGTGAATTTATAATCTAAAGGAAAGGTAACAACCTTACACAATCTCAGGGCTTGAGTGGCTTGAGTACTATCCATATGCTGATGCTTACAAACATACACCTCCAGTTGTGTGGTCTCCACTGAGCTCTGCACAGTCCTCTTGGGTATCTAATAAGCATCTCACATTTAACAAAACCACTGATTTCTAATCAATCCCAGGGACCCTCCACCAGACCTGCTCTGCTCTCAGAATTCCTTTTCTCTCTTAGTGACACTATCATCCCACCAAACCTCGCCATCATCTTTCTTCTCTCCCCCAAATTTCCAATCCATTAACAAATCTCAATAACCCCACTTCCAATATTTGTCTAAATCTATGCACTTCTCAATTTATCCACTTGTATTATTCTAGTTCCAATTATGTGGTCTTCTGCCTGTATACCTTTCCTTTTTCATTCTTGCATGCAGGGTCCATTTTCCATAGTGAAGTCCTCATAAAACATAAATTAAATTCTATCAGCTTCTGCTTACAGTTTTTATGTATCTATTTATTTATTTATTTATTTTTGAGACAGTCTTGCTTTGTAGCCCAGGCTAGAGTGCAGTGGTGCAGTCTTGGCTCACTGCAAGCTCCAACTCCTGGGTTCAAGTGATTCTCCTGCCTCAGCCTCCCTAGAAGCTGGGATTACAGGCGCGTGCCACCATGCCCAGCTAATTTTTTTTTTTAGTAGAGACGGGATTTCACCATGTTGGTCAGGCTCGTCACAAACTCCCGACTTCAGGTAATCCAACCACCTCGGCCTTCCAAAATGCTGAGATTACAGGCGTAAGCCACTGCACCCACTTAGCATCTGCTCACAGTTTTTAAATGACTTTTTAGTCTACTTAGGAGAAAATATAAAGTCTTTACCAGAGCCTACTAGACTCCCCAAAACATGATGTATGTTTATCTCCTCCCTTTAACTTACTTCATTTTAGCTGCACAGTCTTCTGTTCTGGAATAAAATAAAACTTATTCCTGCCACAGGGCCTTTGCACCTGCTTTTCCTTCTGCCCCAGACAAAGTTCTCACAGGTTTTCCCATGATTTTTTGTATTCGGTATCAAACCAAACATCTCCCCCTGAGGCCTTCACCAGTACATTCTTCTTAAATATCTTTTCCTACCTCACCCTGTTTGGTTTCGTTTAGAACATGTGTCAGCTACAGCACTGGTTTTATTTGTTTACTTATTTAATTTTTTCTTACAATGTAAAGCCCATCAGAGCAGGGTTGTGTCTGCTTTATTCACAACTTTGACCTCAGTTCCTGTACAGAACGAGAACCATACTAGAAACTCAATGAGCATTTGTTGAGTATTTCGAATGAATTAATTATTAAAACGTTAAAACGTGACATTTTCCAAGGAAAAATCTTTATTTACTTCTTCAGTGACTCTAATTGCAGACGATTCAGGTAGAAATGAGGTTAGATCAATGGCAGGCCGAGAAAGGTATGTTTGGGTGAGTGTATGCAGGCAATTTTTGCTATTATAGCTGACTTACTTCCATATTCTTTAATATAGGTACGTCCCTATGGTGAGAGATGGCATTTTTATAGTACAAAGGTGGGAAGTGAATTTAATATCTAATTAAAAATAAATTTTATACAAACACTAAGAAGTGATCATCTAAATCTACAGATTCGAATCAGAAACCTGGTCCTACGCCAACATCTTCCACGGCCCTACACCTAAATTAACAAATTTTCACTTACAGAAGTCTGTTTTCTGAATTCTTTCAGAGCTGACATTGTGGTGGGTGCTGTTAGTCATCCCTTGATACTGACAGTGCAATGGCCATCCCTGATAGGGCATGCGTACATTATCCATAGTCAAAAGTTCAGCAAAGCAAAGCATTTCTCTTCATCTCCAGGAGAGCAGTTTATGAAAGAGCATATTCTTAAACATTAAAGGTGAATGTTTCAGTGACACCTGTGCAAGATATGACTTTCTGCTATCCTCTATAAAAATCTAAATTTTAATCATATAATTCTAGTAGAACTTAAAAGGATAGACCTCAAAGGAAGCATTGTATTTGATATTCTCTCGCAACTCCAGAATGAAACTTAAGCATGAATAATTGGAGATCTACACACTTCTATAAAGATTAAAGAATGGGACTCAAGTTCACACAGAAGCTAAAAAAGAAAGGGAGAATGATTTCCCTTTGCCACCTTGAAAAGGCTACAGGTTTGAAACCTACAAAACAAGAAATGATTGGTGGGGGGCTTGCTGAATAGGCAAAAAACATGTGAACGCTCCTCCTGAGGGTTTTTATAATCCTTTCTATCTTGGGTATCTATGTATTCCTCTGTGAATGTGTTTTCTTATAACCGTGCACTTCTTATGGAACAGCTCCATCCTTAATATCTGTAACAGGATTTCTGTTCTGCTTTCATCATGTATATATCTCATGAAAACAATCTGATCAAATGCCCCGTTAATATATATATATATTTATGTATTTATAAATTATAGGTAAGTGCTATTACACTAATATATTACATATTTTATATATCTTACTACAACCATAGAAATATAAAAGAATGAGAAGGAATAAATATACATTTAAGGTCTATTTTTACTTCCTGCACCCTCTGTGGAAAGCTTACCACACTTAAGAAACCACTAAGAGTTCACTGTGTCTTCACAATGAAATGTACTCACTCCTCAATGAGAGGAGCTGATTAATATTAAAGCTTTTTTGGTTTTCTAATCAATTATGCACTTGAATTTTCAAATAATCTAAATGTACATGCTATAGTCTAGTGGACGATACTGTAAAGTACCAACTGCACCAGCTCAGCAGAGGCTGAGAGGTTTAACTCATCGGTAGTCATGATACCACTTTTCTCTTAGACTTTTCCATTAGAATTTATTTTTGCTTTTGCCAGCCATGCTGAGAGCTCTGTTTTCTATATGTATCAGTGGTAGAATAAGCATTGTCACCTTGCAGAAGGAAGAAATCTATGGTATTGGACACCAACCCCCATGTCCTTCTTATATATTCTTTCCTTGAGATATAGGGACTCCTGTGAAAATGGAAACATAAGAACTGGCTCTGCATAAACTTAAGCTTTGTCTTTGCAGAAAAATTATGAGACGCCTACTATTGACTCTGGAATATTTTGTATGCAATAAAAACTCTGTACTATTTAGGTATCGCTTATGACCCACAATACTAGAGATAAGCATCAACTACCCATACAAAGTTTTGCTTAGTAAACATGAAAGTGTATTCAAATACAAATTTTTGTAAAATGACTAATAACTAAAAAAAAAAAAAAAAAAATAGCCTTTCTTACCCCAAACATCAACAGATGCAGAATGAAGGGCAATATTTATTTACCACATGCAGCATTATGTTTGGTTCTAATTAAGACTATTTCAATGAAATATTATTTTGATAAATAAAAATATGTAATAAAAATATAAAATATGTAATATATTATAAAATATGTAATATATTTATAAAATATAAAATATGTAATATATTAGTGTAATAGCACTTACCTATAATTTATAAATACATAAATATATATATATTAACGGAGCATTTGATCAGATTGTTTTCATGAGATATATACATGATGAAAGCAGAACAGAAATTCTGTTACAGATATTAAGGATGGAGCTGTTCCATAAGAAGTGCACGGTTATAAGAAAACACATTCACAGAGGAATACATAGATACCCAAGATAGAAAGGATTATAAAAACCCTTAGGAGGAGGGTTCACATGTTTTTTGCCTATTCAGCAAGCCCCCCGCCAATCATTTCTTGTTTTGTAGGTTTCAAACCTGTAGCCTTTTCAAGGTGGCAAAGGGAAATATTATTTTGATAAATATGATCATGCTTCATATGCCATGTATTAAAAACAGCAATACACACTCACTTGATGAAAAATATGACTGATGATATAGCAGAATTATTTCATAAAAACCATTAGGTAGATTATAAGAAAACATATAAAAGGTGATATGGGAAATATATATTAGAAATGCATATCATTGATCTGTGACCTAACTTGTATTGAAATGCTGCAAAAACCTTCATAGCAACATTCAGAGAATTACCTTAAAGATAACTCTGGCATCTTCTGTGGTCTTATATGTGTTTTCCTTAATGTTCACAGTGATTCCCATGTTCAAACTTATTCATTGAAGAGAAAGCATATCCTGAGATTCTCATTATTGAAATGCTGAGCCTGAGGCTTGTCCAGCATTAAAATACCACTGCATACTGATTGCATACAAAAATCATTAAACTAAGTAATTCCAAAAATCCTGATATAAACAATGTATTACAATATTAAATTTTAGGTAGGATTACCTGATAAGATTGACAAATTTGCCAAATATAATGGAAAGTGTGCATTTATTATTTAGTATTGAGTATACCAATAAATACAGGATCAGGACTTACCTGAATAACATGCTTCAGTTTATCAATAATCTGATTTATCACAGGATCAGTTCCTTTGACTTTGACTTCAGGATTTCCAGACTGGGCTTTGATTCCATTTCCAACCACACGCAGACTATAACTAGCAAAGGGAAATGTGAAAGATAGATGACTTAGTACCTGATCAGAGTATTACCTGCCACAGCTATCTGAACATATTTGAGCTTAGAATTTCCTCCTTTAGAGAATACACCAAGTATTTTTTTTCTTGGAACAGAAACTGGCACAGCTGTAATCTTTGTCCAGGTAAAATGCTAAAATGTTTATCGTGCCATTAGATCATTGTAAAAATAATGTTATTCTCTCAATGGACCCAACCAAAAATTACTTGTTTTTAAATATGTAACAATATGCTACATGGAGTTGATATACATCTCACTTTGTTACCAGTTCTTGCTGAATTATACATATGACTGCACCAACATTGTCTGGGTCAGCTTATTTTATGCAGTAACAATCTTATTTTTTAAATATTAAGCTGCCACATATATATATATATATATATTACATATATATATGTGTGTGTGTATATAATTATATATATATGATGTAGATGTATAATTATTTATATATATATTTCCTAATTAGGTCCTTCAAGTAATAAGTGATTAAACATTTTAATAATGACACTATCAATTGGACATGATAAAAATAATATTATTAATAAACTTTTTGATTTTTTCAATATCCTCGAACCCATTTCTTTTTGTAGGCATAGAGGGGCTTAGATTTAAGAATTCCAGTATCCATTAGGGATTTGGTGGTATACAGCAATAACAAATAGTAGAAGAAAAACAATTATAGCTATGTTGTTAATGTGTAATAATGGTGGAAAGCAATGGGTAAAGGACCACATCCTGAAGAATCCACCCTGAATGTTTCAGACTCTCCACTGAGTGATATTATGGACTCTGGAGACTCAGAAAGGGGAAGTTGGCAGAGGGTGAAGGATAAAAAACTATGTGTTTGTACAATATACACTACTCAGGTGATAGGTGCAATAAAATCTCAGACTTCACAACGATACAAGTCATCCATGTTATCACAACCACTTGTGCTCCAAAAGCTATTGAAATTAAAAGGACGTTTAAAAAATTAAAATGAAACACTACCATCTGATTAATTGGTTTGCTCATTAAGTATCGTAATACTTTTCAGCAAAAATATTCTCATTTTAATGTAACTTTCCTTCCCTGTACTTAAGCAGAGTATTGCACTATCCCTAAACACCCTCTGAATTTTCTACAGTAATGGAAAAATTTTGGAAAAAATAAAAGAAGGTTCTATGTTTGAGAATATGGCTGTAGGAGAGGGGTTTTAAGAAATATCCAGTTCTTCCCAAGATGACGTACTTCCAGTGACCAGTTTTAAGATGTGGATGGAACATTTCTTAATAAGTCCTTCAAGTAATAATAAGTGATTAACCTTTTTGATAATGATCATATCAATTGGGCATGATAAAAATAATATTAATAAATCTTTTGATTTAAAAATTAACCTTGAACCCACTTCTTTTTATAGGCATGTGGGGGCTTAGCATTAAGTATTCCAATATTCGTTAGGGATTTAGCAGTAAACATCTATAACAAATAGTAGAAGGGAAATAATTATATCTATGTTGTTAATGTGTAACAGCATTACATTATTATTATTGTAGAAAAATAAAAGTGTGTGTATATATATATATACATATATATATATACACACACATATATATATATATATAGAGAGAGAGAGAGAGAGTGCAAAACTATCTCTTAAATTATCTGTAGCACTGTTACGTTATTCTTTACTCTCCCAATATCCCAAGTAGATTGCACATGTGGCTTCTTTACTGTGTTGAATATTCATAATGATAATGAATATTAATAAATAAATCGATAAGTGTATAACTATGATTTAGGCATTGCTTTACTCTATCTGGAGTTTGCCAATTCATGACTACCATCTTTTGGTGACCATGAGTATGAAACTCACAGACCTCAAAGTACAGGAAGCCTAACTGACTAAGGCCACTTGCTGCTTCATTCTAAAATCTGTTTCTGCATCTTCCCCTCAGTAAATGACTGAGGGCAGCAGGATTGCTAATGCAGATCCCTCACTGGGAGACAGGGCTTCTCTGAGGACCAGTCTTGGCTCAGGCTTCCCTGAAGCCTTCTTACGCTTCCTTAGACTGTACATCATGCTCCAATGCTTCCACTCAACCTTACTTTCCTCCTTCCTTCACTCTGGATCAGACCCGCCTCACAGCTGAGAGCTCTTCCAGGCTTACTCAGCTTCCTCTCCATTATCTCTCATAGAGATTTCTCTTAATAAAATCCTCTTGTGTTTAACTTCTTTTCAACGTCTACCTCTTGGAGGACTTGGACTAACCCACCAGATAATATTTGTATTATAATTACTCCCATTCTACAGGTTGAGAATCTGGAATCTGGATAGGTTAAGTAACTTAAGTTACTCAAGTAAGGCCATATCATATATATAAAGTGTGCTGCAAGAAGTTAAACCCAGGGAACACATGCTCCAAAATACAACCACCACCAAGTATTAATCCTGAAACCAACTAATAAAAGGTAAAGATACAGTTATCTTGGTAAAAAATGCTATTTTTTTCTCTAATTACATTTTCTAAGGTTTCACTGTTTGTAATTAAGAAGAGAGCCAGGCGCGGTGGTTCACGCCTATAATCCCAGCACTTTGGGAGGCCAGGGCATGTGGATCACGAGGTCAAGATCGAGACTATCCTGGCCAACATGGTGAAACCCTGTCTCTACTAAAAATACAAAAAATTAGCTGGGCATGGTGGCGTGTGCCTGTAGTCCCAGCTACTTGGGAGGCTGAGGCAGAAGAACTGCTTGAATCCAGGAGGTGGAGGTTGCGGTGAGCTGAGATCATGCCATTGCACTCCAGCCTGGATAACAAGAGTGAAACTCCGTCTCAAAAAAAAAAACAAAGAAGAGATATGGAGCATCCAACAAGATGGCTGAAGAGGAACAGCTCAGGTCCGCAGTTCCCAGTGAGAGCCATGCAGAAGGCAGGTGAATTCAGCATTTCTAACTGAGGTACCAGGTTCATCTCACTAGGACTGGCTGGACAGTGTATGTAGCCCAAGGAGAGAGGGCCAAAGCAGAGTGCGGCATTACCTCACCCAGGAAACGCAAGGGGCTGGAGAACTCCCTCTCCTAGCCAAGGGAAGCCATTAGGGACCTTTCCCAACACTCTGGCACTCTGGCTCCGATACTGCCCGTTTCCCGCTGGTACCATTCCTTCTGAAACTATTCCAAACAATACAAAAAGAGGGTATCCTCCCTAACTCATTTTATGAGACCAACACCATCCTGACACCAAAACCTGGCAGAGACACAACTACAAAAGAAAATTTCAGGCCAATATCCATGATGAACATTGATGCGAAATCCTCAATAAAATACTGGCAAACCGAATCCAACAGCACATCAAAAAGCTTATCCATCATGATCAAGTCTGCTTCACCCCTGGGACGCAACACTGGGTCAACATATGCAAATTTATAAATGTAATCCATCACATAAACAGAACCTAAGACAAAAACTGCATTATTATCTCAGTAGATGCAGAAAAGACCTTCCACAATATTCAACAGCCCCTTATATTAAAAACTCTCAATAAACTAGGTATCAGTGGAACGTGTCTCAAAATAATAAGAGCTATCTATGACAAACCCACAGTCAAGATCATACTGAATGGGGAAAAACTGGAAGCGTTCTCTTTGAAAACCAGCACAAGACAAAGGATGCTCTCTCTCACCACTCCTATTTAGCACAGTATTGGAAGTTCTGGCCAGGGCAATCAGGCAAGAAAAAGAAATAAAGGGTAATCAATTAGGAAAAGATGAAGTCAAATTGTCTCTATTTGCAGATGACATGATTGTATATTTAGAAGACCCCATGGTCTCAGCCCCAAAACTCCTTAAGCTGATAAGCAATTTTAACAAAGTCTCAGGATACAAAATCAATGTGCAGAAATCACAAGCATTCCTGTACACCAATAATAGCCAAATCATGAGTGAACCCCATTCACAATTGCTACAAAGAAAATAAAATACCTAGGAATACAACTAACAAGGGATGTGAAGGACCTCTTCAAGAACTACAAACCACTGCTCAAGGAAATAAGAGAGGACGCAAACAGATGGAAAAACATTTCATGCTCCTGGTTAGGAAGAATCAGTATCGGGAAAATGGCCATGCTGCACAAAGTGATTTATAAATTCAATGCTATCCCCATCAAGCTATCATTGACTTTCTTCACAGATTTGGAAAAAACTACCTTAAACTTCATATGAAACCAAAAAGAGCCCACATAGCTAAGACAATCCTAAGCGCCCCCCCCCCGCCAAAAAAAGCTGGAGGCATCAGGCTACCTGACTTCAAACTATATTACAAGGCTACAGTAATCAAAACAGCGTGGTACTGGGGTAACAAAACAGAGATATAGATCAATGGAACAGAACAGAGGCCTCAGAAGTAACACCACACATCTACAACCATATGATCTTTGACAAACCTAACAAAAACAAGCAATGAGGAAAGGATTCCCTATTTAATAAATGGTGTTGGGAAAACTGGCTAGCCATAGGCAGAAAGCTGAAACTGGATCACTTCTTTACACCTTATAAAAAAATTGACTCCAGATGGATTAAAGATTTAAACACAAAACCTAACACCATAAAAACCCAAAAGAAAACCTAGGCAATGCCATTCAGAACATAGGCATGGGCAAGGATATCATGACTAAAACACCAAAAGCAATGGAAACTAAAGCCAAAATAGACAAATGAGATGTAATAACTTAAGAGCTTCTGCACAGCAAAAGAAACTATCATTACAGCAAACTGGCAACCAATAGAATGGGAAAAACTTTTTGCAATCTACCCATCTGATAAAGGACTAACACTCAGAATCTACAAGAACTCAAATAAATTTACAAGAAAAAAACAAACAATCCCATCAAAAAGTGGGCAAAGGATATGAACAGGCACTTTTCAAAAGAAGACATTTATGCAGTCAACAAACATATGAAGAAATGCTCATCATCAATGGTCATTAGAGAAATGCAAATAAAAATCACATTGAGATACCATCTCCTGCTAGTTGGAATGGCGATCATTAAAAAATCTGGAGACAACAGATGCTGGGGAGGATGTGGAGAAATAGGAACACTTTTACATTGTTTGTGGGAGTGTAAATTAGTTCAACCATTGTGAAAGCCAGTGTGGCAATTCCTTAAGGTCCTAGAAATAGAAATACCATTTGACCCAGCAATCCCATTCCTGGATATATACCCAAAGGATTATAAATCATTCTGTTATCAAGACAATTGTGGTACTGTTCACAATAGCCAAGACCTAGAACCAACCCAAATTCCCATCAGTGATAGAATGGATAAAGAAAATGTGACACATATACACTATAGAATACTATGCAGCCATAAAAAAGGATGAGTTCATGTCCTTTGCAGGGACATGGAGAAATGTGGAAACCATCATTCTCAGCAAACTGACACAAGAACAGAAACCCAAACACCACATGTTCTCACTCATATGTGGGTGTTGAACAATGAAAACACATGGACACAGGGAGGGGAACATCACACACCAGGGACTTTTGGGGGTTAGGGGCTAGGGGAGGGATAGCAGGGGGTTTGGGGGCCTAGAGGAGGGATGGCATTAGGAGAAATGCCTAAAGTAGATGATGGGGATGGACGAAGCAAACCACTACAGCATGTGTATACCTATGTAACAAACCTGCATGTTCTGCACATGTACCCCAGAACTTAAAGTATTAAAAATAAATAAATAAAAAGAGATGCATGATTTTCTTCAAAATGCTCCTCAACAAGCCAGGTGCAGTGGCATGCACCTGTAGTCCCAGCTACTTAGGAAGCAGAGGTAGGGGGATCACATGAGCCCAGGAGATTAAGGCTGCAGTGAGCCGTGATCACACCTCACTGACCACGTGACCATGAGTATGAAACTCATAGACCTCAAGCCTGGGCAACAGAGCAAGACTGTCTTTAAAAAAAAAAAAAAGAAAGAAAGAAAGAAAAGAAAAAGAAAAAAGTAAAACTAAGCCAAACAAAACAACCTTCCTCAACAAAAGTTTGCATATAACCAGCTAAACAGTAATATATTAACAGTTGTTGTCAGGATGAGAAGAACCTAGCAGAATGTAGGTTTGCCATATGACTTTTCTGTTTCTCCAGAAACACAGATACAATATAGGCAATGAAAACTGAGACTCATCTCTTAATTTCAATTAAGCTATTATTTGATTCACATCATTTACTTACAGGCCAGAAAAGTTTCTTTAAAGAGGCAGGAATGTTGTCTCATGTTAATCTAAGGAATTGCTTATGTTTTTTGTTCTTAATTATCAAAGTTACTAATACAGTAAAATAATAAATATTTAGATAAAATGTATTAGAATTATAGCTGATCAAGAATCTCATTTCAAGCCATTATATTATTAAATATTTCAGGATACTCTTCTTATGAATCATGTAAATAAGGAAAAATGCTGCAAAGTAGATATACATTACTTCAACTGAATACACTTTAATAAAATCAGCTATTCTCTTTTATTTTTGTAATGTTCAGAATAACCACAACTGCAGTAGTGATACATACACATCAGAACAGTTCAAATGAAAAACAGAAATGATACCAAGTGGTGTTGGCAAAGATGTGGAAAAACTAGAACTCTCTCCCAGTGGATTGAAACACAAACTTATGTAAACCACCATTTGCCATGAATGCTAAGTCTAACCATATTCTATGAACTTGGGCATATACCCAGCACTATTTACCAAGAGACAGATACATGAATGCTCAAAGAAGCACCATTCAAAATAACCGCACATCAGACATTATATTTGTATAATGATATAACAGTAATGAGAATGAATTACAACTATATGCAAAAAGATTGACAAATCTTATAAACTAAATGTTGAATGAAAGAAACAAGATACAGAACATATTCTATGATCTAGTTTACTAAAGATTTTAAAACTGATCAATTATATTCCAAATCACCATAAGAGTTACTCTATGAAACAGTGTCTGGAAGAAGGAATGATATCAAGCTTCCTGATTTGAGTACTGGATACACAGGAGTGCTAAGTTTTTTGTTTTTTTTTTTTTAAAGTATTGAGCAGTACAGTTAAGATTTGGGTATTTTACTGTTTGTATGTATTTTCAGCCTTAGAAAATTATGATAAAAAGTCTTTATGCTCTTTTTCTTAATATGTTTACAATAGGTAAATTTTCATTAAGCCACAGTATAAATAAAAAAGACCCACATAGGTATTTTTAACATGGACTAAGTGGTTCTGTCATCATTAAATGAGTACTTCAGGATCCAAGTCTGATATAAAAACTTACTTCCCTGAAGACTTTAATTTGCATGCAAAATAACATGGTTTCTGAATTAAATATTATTTTTGTAACAAAGACTTTTTATTTGCGTTCCCCTCATGACATTTTAACAAATCATCAATTCCTCCTTTTTCTCTTTAATGTACAAGTAAAGGATAAAACATATCAAAGGTTCATGCAGAAGTTTCTTGACTTGAAAAATTCTTCACATTACAATGAGAAGGATGGAATAACACACAAATATAGACAGGCAAATTTTTTGCTGGAGAAGTAATAGACCCACCATCTGTGCTTATTTCTTCTAAGCAGAGCTGGGAATGAGTGACAGCAGTTGGATAGGAATACTTGTTCCCCAAGCACTACTTGTTTTTCATTGACGAGGAAAAAAGGCGAGCCCGGATATGTTTACATTCTACAAAACTGTTTTTAAATGATGATTAACAAGATCTTAGTCCCTTCTCTGCTGAATTTATAAAATATTAAAAGGCAGTACTAATAAATGTATATACAGCACATCAGAGGGAGTCATTTCTCCTGACTTTAGCAGCTTGTCCTATTTGAAACTGATACCATGCCCTATTGGCTGATAGTAATTTCACTTTATTTAGAATACAACAGAATTTGGTTCAAATGCACACCAAAAGCATAGTATTTGATGTGCACTTATAAAATTTCAGGAGGAAACAGTATCTGGAATCTGATCCTGGAATTCATTACAAATCAGTTAAAGGCGTCTGTCTTAGAATTTTTTGATAATTAGACTGGGACAGGATGTGAGAATAAATCATTGATAGTAGATGAGGACAACACTTGATCAGAGCTTTCTTGTTTTATCGTCATTGCTATTTCTATCAAAGGTTAAAGACAGAACGGAGTCCATGTTGTGGTTGTTATTCTTCTTGTAATTTGATTATGTTATGTTCTTGTGTGACTCGGTTAATGTGGCTGGATATTAAAATTCCTTCCATTTCCATTGTCATAAATCTCCTAATTTCTAGGAGATTAAATACTGGTTTTATCTTTTGCTCTGGTAAAAATGTTGCTTTCTTGGATTAAAAGGACGTCTGGGAAATATGTTGTATCTATTCATCAGTGAATATGAATTGCTTCTACAAGATCAAATGTTCCATTCAAAGCCGGGCACAGTGGCTCATGCCTGTAATCCCAGCATTTTGGGAGGCCAAGGTGGGCAGATCACAAGGTCAGGAGTTCAAGACCATGCTGACCAACATGGTGAAAACTCCATTTCTACTAAAAACACAAAAATTAGCCAGGTGTGGTGGCCCATGCCTGTAATCCTAGCTACTTTGGAGGCTGAGGCAGGAGAATCGCTTGAACCCAGGAGGCGGAGTTGGCAATGAGCCGAGATGGCGCCACTGCACTCCAGCCTGGGGGCCAGAACGAGACTCTGTCTAAAAAAAAAAAAAATCCATTCAAACCATTTCTAGGCCTCCCTTCCTGGTTCTGATAGCAAACGTGAAAAAGAAGTACTAGACATTTGGTTTTTGTAAGTTTCCTCAAATACTTGGGAAATACTGAATTCCATTGCCAAGTGCTGAGTATTGCCCTTTGTACATTCAATTTCTATACAGCACTTTTTCTATATGTTGAAAGTCCTAATCTCTGAAATCCCAGAATGGAAAAGAATCATATGATTGATTTTATGTGCCAGATTTATAGGAATAACCTTTCATGGAAGAAAGGAGGCTTACAGGGGATTAGAAAAGAAGACATCTGTAGAATCAATTCAAAATGATTAAGCCTTTCGTGATCCCACTATCTCACTTCAATTGTTGAGCCACAAAACTATTTTTAAGTTAATCTCTAACATTTATTTGGCTTTATAATTACATATAAATAATGTCTAAATTTGAGACCTATTTTTCTAGACTTAATAATGAAGTCAAAATAAATGGAATTAAGGTGAGCTTATTATGATCTTTATTGTTATTTTTATATAACAAATTTCCTATTAGGAATATAATATTTTATGATCTCTTATGGAGGTCATTAACATTACTTTCATAAGGTATTATCATGCTTTGGAAAATAACCAACACGTAAATTTTACGATACTACTGCAATAAATAGAATGAAAACATGTTCAGAAAGACTTAGAAACTCATTAAAGAATGGATATTAATCACTCTTCACCCTAACTCCTCATTTGGCGAGGCGTGAATATATGCATGCCAGTTTAGTCAGGTGGCAGGTAAGTGGTCCCACTGCATTTCATAAAATAAGCAGCTGTGTGAATTTGAAAGATATTATTTCCACATGAAAACCTAATGACTGCACATGTAAAATCTGTAGTGTTTAGGAAGCTGTCATTTCAAAAAAGTTAACTACCTAATTAAAAAGTAGCACAAATGAACTTTTGCCTACGTAAAAAAATAGAACATTGCTTAGCCTTTTCTTAAACCCTTCCTCAATCCTACCAAGACAGAATAAATACGTTTATTATAGTCAAAGCTCTCTTTTTATGGTTTTACATTTTAAATCAAAAATTCAAAGCAAATGGTAATAAATCTTTAACTTATAATTATTCTAATTTGATTCAAAGTGACGGTGCAAACTTAAAAATGATCAATTATAACTATAATCAATCACCAATAATGCTATATGACTTCGAAATGTTATACTAATTTGCATTTTCCAGGTATGCATTTTAAAATTAAACTCTTCTCGGTGAGATCAAGGCATGGATTTATGATGACTGATAATCACCACTTTGTACTAATTTGCCGTCTCACTTCAGTTTGATACTAACACACGAAAGTAAAAATGCTATTTAGGTGATAATATTATCTGAGTACTAACACATTAAATACTATTTTAAGCCATCAACAAAATGATTTAGGGTACAATTTTTATTTAACCAACTTTTCATTAGAAAGATTATAAAATTCTGAAAGATCTTAAAGTCTCATATAGCTTTTTTGTATTTTTTCAAATGTAATTGACCCCAGCACAAATTAAATTTTATATTTAAAAAAGCTTCTGACTACATTAAAACATACTTTAAAATTACTTGCAAGATATGATAATTCTAAGATTACCAACATATCCTGCAAATGAAACACCCAGGTACTTCCTACCAGCACATGATATAATAAAATCGAGAAGAACTTCTGAATTAGAGTGTAGTAGTTGCCTAGGGCCATCATACTTAATTATCACAAACTTGGTGGGTGAAGAGGACAGAGCTATATTCTCTCACAGTTCTGAAGCCTGGACCTCTGAAATCAAGATGCTGGTAGGGCCATATCCCCTCTGAAGACCATAGGAAGGAATTATCCTCGCTTCTTCCTAGCTTCCAGTGGCTCCTGGCAATCCTTCACCTTCTTTGATTTGTGACTGCATCAGTCCAATTTCTGTCTCCATCTTCACATGGCCTTCTCAGTGTGTGTCCTTTTTTGTCTCTTCTAAGGACATTTACATTAGATTTAGGGCCCACCTTCATCCAGGATAACCTCATCTCAATCCTTGGGTTAATACCAGCAAAGACCCTACTTCCAAATAAAGTCACTCTAATGTTCCTAGTGGACATAAATTTTGGAAGTACTGTATTCAAATCACTACACAGAACATTATAAAGACAAAAATCTGGAAACTACCTGAATAAAAAAAGATACTCCCTTGAACTTCATCAAAATCATATTCTATTTTTCCATAAGAAACATTTTATTACTATAAAATATTTCACAAATATGCCTCTTATAGTTTGGTTTTTAACATTTATGTTTTTATTCTAATTCAGTTGGTCTTCAGAAAAAAATTTTAATTAGATTTGGAAACTATCAGTACATGATGTCTAGTATTTCCTATATTTTTAATAACTTCTACCTCCTAACAAAAATATGCAATGGACAATTTCTGTGTTCTAAATTCACACACACAAACAGACAAGAAACCTTAAAAAGTGATTTGTTCTCTTTTAAAGCAGAAACCCAACCACCTGCTCTGAATCTAAAAGTTTCCTGAAAGCAATGAAGGGCCAGTTTTTTACGAAGGTGTTGACAGTTGATTCTGTGGAGACTCTCACAGAAACAAAGAATAAGTTTTAATCTCACTTAATGCTAATGTGATAGTAAGGCTGTGACAATATTCAAATATGACTAATTTCATTAAATTAGCTACACTCAGGCTTAGCTTAGTTGTCCAGATTTATTATAAATACCTCAAAAGAAATAATTCAACTCTTCTGTTTTCTATTTTTTGTGGATGCTTAAGAGTAAAAAGACATTTTAACTGAGTTTTTTTTTTTAAAGCAATCAATTCTCTTGTTTTATCACGATAAGACTGTAAAGGACCATAGCAGGTCACTGAATCTAGCACTGCCTTCAACAAGAAATATACCTAGAGCAGGAATATAGTACTTGGCATTCATCTCTAGGCCTATAACATAATAGATTGTTTTTGGTCTGTCTTTGGTGACAGTAACATAAATTTGGAGCTGGAAAGGACCTTAGAGGTCATCTAGTCCAACCCAAGCATCTTTTACAACAAATCAAAGAAATATGTTTATTTCATCATTTTGTACTTATACACTGTGTATTTCCAGAAATGCCTTTGAGACAGCTTAGAACCAAAGGCACAGACACTATAAAACAAGTGTAAAACAAGGCCAAAATGACAGAATATTGAAGATAAGGAGGTGACAATTACATGGGAAGACCTAGGGAAGAAAACACTACCCTTCAGCCTAAAATGTAGTCCTAAGCCTCTTCTGATTGAAGGCCAAAAGGAAAATCAGAATTCAAACAGGTGTCGTTAGTTAATAAAATAGTATCTGCATATGTCAGCAGCTATTTTTTTGGTAACTCTAAACTCTTAAGCAAAATGTGTAAGTCTTTAAGCAACAGACAATGGACAATGTCATAAAGATAATCTTCAATAGCTATTTCAAAACTTTTAAAGATGTAAGCACAAATGACCTTTTCTTCTAGGATGCTTTGTTGAAAGCTGCCTGCATGATGGTATTTTAAATGACATGATATTAAATTGCCTGCCTGAAAGTATTTTACTGGGACCTGGTTGTATCACCTGGTGAAGAATTTAACCTTTGAGAACTTAGTAGAGTGAATGGTTAATATTTCTCTGATTTTGTTTTGTATTTAATTGGTATTTTATCCCTCATGGAGACTATATTTTCTGGGAAATGTACTGAAGTATGTAAAAAAGAATCTCAGGGTTAAAGTGTTGAGATAAACCACAAAGCAGAGGTTGTGTCTGAAGAACCGTATGGTTGCACTGCACGACACAGCAAATAGAAACATGGGTGATCACTACACCAACAGACAAACGCCAGTGAGAGAGGGAACAGCAGTCACAAGATGGGTTTTAACAGAGATAGTTAATTCAATACGTTCTAATACACTTATTGAACCTGCATTTAATGGAATTGCCTTCCCTTCCTCGCTTTGGAAGATTTGCCTATTCTTACAGAGAACATGGTTTTACAGATGTCATTTTCAGACTCTGAGTCAGGCCCATCACCAACGTGCTACGAATTGGATGGCCTTGATATGTGGTCCATGTATTTTTCAATCAGGGATGGGAGCCTATCGAGTCAGTCAAAAGCTGATCTTTGTAGCTTTCATTATGGACACCTGACTGCTCTTCTTTTTGACTTTACCAAACAAATTGATTGGGATTCTTAAATGCCAGGCATATTAATATAAGAACTAAATACATTTTAAAAATAAACACACACACACACACACACACACACACACACACACACCACTCTCTATATTTACTTCTACTTTGAATAGCAAATAAGCTGTGTTCCTGGGTCTGTGGAGAAATAGGAAGTTTGAAGAGATTTGTAAATAACTTTTTCTTAATGAAAATAACTGTAGTAATTACTATTTTTAAAATCACCAGAATTTGAGCATAACACAGTTTCAATCTTGTCTCTTTTCCAGCCCAACTTAAAGTCCTGCGCAACAATTCCATTTTATGGTCTGCTGAATCACAAAATAAAAATTTATATATTTTAAAGTATTTGATGAAGAAAGAGGAGGAGAGGGAGGAAGAAGGAAAGGAGCAGGAGGAGGAAGAGGAGTTGGAAAAATGACTGGGATTCTTGTTCTTGCCTTACTTTACACTACAGACAAATTCCTACTACCAAGCAGTCCTCAAACAATCTACCTATGCAACAGAATTTAATTTGTGTCCACCTGTATATATGAGAAAACTGCTCCTCCAGCCATGCCTTGGCAAACTCAGTTACACAGAAAACAGCTGGACTTGGTTCCATAAAACTGCATGTGCTTAGGGACTTCCAGTCTCCTAATAGTGGCAATTACCCAACACACATATTCGGCTGGCTCAGTATGGGAAAAATGTGCATAGACAGGATTCTGGAAGACCTCTGGAGTCCAAATAGAATGGAAATTTCCAGTCTAGATGACCTAGAGATTCCACACCTACAGAGAAATTTGGCCAAGTTCTCCCTTAACCTTTATACTTCCCCCGTTCCCCTCTCAGCCCTTTCATGATTTCTGCCAGGTCCATCAGTGTTTACATACTCTGTCCTCCCTGTCTGAAAAGTTTCCCTTCGGGCCCTTTCCTCAGTCACCTGTACTAAGCTCATAAAGGGGGTTTACAGATGTGATTAAATCAAGCGTCTTAAAATCAGATTATCCAAGATGATCTGAGCAGGCCCTAAACACAATCACATGTATTCCTGTAAGACTGAGGCAGAGACCATCTTTTTAAAGACAGAAGTGGAGAAGACGGTGGGACCATGGAGCCAGAGATTGGAGTGATGCAGCCTCAAGCCAGGAAGGCCAGAACGCAAAGAGGTGAGAAAGAGATTCCCTCCCAGAGCCATTAGAGGGAGCGTGGTTTTACTGACACTTTAATTTCGGCTCCTTCATGCTGATTTCAGACTTCTGATCTCCACAACTATAAGAGAACACATTTCTGTAGATGGAAATCACTCAGTTCATGATAATTTGTCAGAGCAGCCACAGAAAAGTAATACCATCCCCCAATATAGCATCCCTTCTAGGTTACTTGCTGTCATTTGTGCAGTTCGTCACCATTGAAATGGAGTAGCTTTAAAGTAGTGACAAAAGAGAAAGAAAGAAAGAGAGAGAGAGAGGAAAAAAAAGAAAGAAAGGAAGGAAAAGAAAGAAAGAGAAAGAAGGAAGGAAAGAGAGAGAAGGAGGGAGGAAAGGAAGGAAGGAAGAAAGGAAGGAGGGAGGAAAGGAAGGAAGGAAGGGAGGGAGGGAGCGAGGGAAGGAGGGAGGGAAGGAAGGGATAAAACCCGACAACAGAGCCAAGAAGGCCGTAAAGGGATGGTTCTCATGCAAGTATTCCTGGTAATAAGAACCGTCATCAGTGACTACAAAAACCACAACCTTGCACAAAGGCCATTGAAACCTTACACAAAAAAACACTTCTGTGAGAATATCTGCGCAGAGACTACTTGCCCAAACTCAGCACCTTGTAGTAGAGGATAATTATCTCAAAACCAATACATAGTCTTCCTCATTTTTTCTTTAGAAACCAATGTCTTCCTTTACCTCCTGCATACACACACAGTTCACTGTGGCACATGTATTCCCAATGCAACGCCCTATCCCCAAATAAGCATTATTTTAGAGACTCTCTCTCTAAAGCTTGTCATAAATGGTGTCCAGAAGTAGGACCTGAAGCCAGATCACTTCCAGAAGGAATTGGAAATTCTAGGAGCCAGCGTGTGGGACTCATACAAGCCCCTTGAGAGCTCTGCTCCATGCTCACCTTTCCTGCCCTGCTGAGTCTTCTCTCAGGTGGACCATCTCTCTTTTTTGGAGAGGCCTTTTTTTTTCTTTATTAGGGATTTGGTTTGGTTAGAAGGCCGCCTTCAATAAAACACCTTAACATCCCTCCTAGGTTGATAAAAGACTTTTTATCTTTTCTGGCAATTCCTTTCTGCTATAAAGACAACTGTCCTTCCGGCATCAGTACTCTGGTTTCTGCGAAATTTACATTCTGTCTCTGAGACATGTCTTTTCTGGTGAATTTATCCTTGTTTGCTTTTTGCATGCCTAATTTAATATTTTGTTTGATCTGCACACCTGGGTTAAAATTTTTGTGCACATTCTGATTTGGGTTTCATTCTATTAGTGATGCATATCTGCAAATGACTGTTTCTTTCCCCTCTGCTTGTTTCTGTAAATCTTCTGAGAACAAAACTAAACATTCTAAATGGTGAGTGCAGAATGACTAATTAAAATCACTAAGGATGTCACAACCATCTAAAACATCAATCCAAACACGTTGACCTTCCTTGACAAGATTTGTAACATTTTCCTTGCTCTCGAGAGATTAATAAAAAATGGAATGAGATTTTTAAATAGTAAGGCATGCCAAGCTTTCTGGGACTCCAGCCAGATACATGGCTTTTCCCCATGCATATTGTTGGATCAACGGTCATCATGGGGATCACTTGAAATCTCCAAGCTTGTTTTTGCTTAAAGAGACCATACACTTAACATATAGAGCCTTTGAAGTTCTCTAATTTTTTCCTACCTACTTTGAATCTACTGACTTTACTGCAGGTGTATAAATAAAATTCAATGCTTATAGCATGCAAGCCAAGATTTTTTTAAAAAGTCCTGAAGGGCTATCAAATAGACAGTTTTACAAATTATCATAGCTCCATGACAACCAACAACTTAGACACCTTCTGGGAATGTAAATTTACATTTATCTAACAACTGCTTAGGGTGATGGAACAAATAATTGAGGAATTGATATTCTAAAAAAAAAATATCTAAATAAATTTTTACAAATGTTAGGCACTTAAATAAAAAAGGTCAAAATCTTGATCTCAGAGCAATAATATATTGCTAATTAACATAAAAATTGCTTTGCATGCCATGCAGGGGCCAGAGAAAAACTGGAAAAAAATAACTTGCTAAAATGCTTCCTTGCCCACATTGACTAGTTAAGTAAAATAGACCAGAAAACAATGATAGATTTTTTTACTAAGATTTCAAGGCCACATGGAGATTTTGTTTTTCTTATGCAATTATCCTATTTCTAGCTAAAATTTAAACAATGGAATATTTAACCCTAAACACACTTGAAAATGAAAATAAGGAAGTAGGAAAGAGCAGGTAAATTAGACTGAAAAATAAGTTGTATCTAAAATGTTGGTCCGCAGACTTTGTAAGAGTATCTGACGGGGCAATAGAATTTAGTCATGTAAACAGGTTCTATTTTGTCAGATATATAATTTGGAACCAGCTGTCTTTTATAAATCAGTGTGACTATTACTATATCATGACCAAAGTTCTAGAATGAAAACTATAAGATTTTTCATTGTGTGCGTATATGGTTTAGGTATGTATATACATACGTACATGTTTTATGGTTTATGTTGTGTCCACCTGGTTAAATCTGAGGTAGAGGGCCAGAAATCACCTTAAAAATTATATTCAGATTGGTTTAGACAGATGCATGCTCATTTTAAAATATATAGTGAACTAAAAGCATTTTAGTTTACATGGCTTAAGTAAATTTTTAATAAATACGTTGTTTTTAAATTTGGTGATGAAATAAAAATACAAATGTCTTCAAAGTCATTGGCATACTTTTTTTTCCTAAGGTTTACTGGTCAGACAGGATGATATTTGTCTCTGCTATATTTTTCAAAGTATCAGTATTTCACACAAAGTTTATAAAACTACAAAGTCTGCCTGGAAAAAGAATGATATTCATTTGTGTAAATCCTTGATATGTGAGAGTAATTTAATATTGCTTGTTTAATAAAAACAGCTACACTTTTTTTAGTTATCAGCAAAATGTCTGTGCAAATAGCTTTAAGTTTCTTATTTAGGAAAATACTTGACATTCACAGGCTATAAAAATGGTAAACAGAGAAAAAACAAATGGTGACTTGCTTTGTCTAATACCTTAGTTTTCATCATCAGATAAATATAAAAAAGAAATGTTTATGAATAAACTTTTTGTTTAATTTAGACTCTTAAAGTATTGTTGTGTTAAATTAAATCATAGATACTAAATTTCTGGGTCATTTTCAAATAATATACAAAACTGAAACAGAAATTGCTAAATTTAATTTTGTTACTGGCTTCCTATATTTTATAGAAAGTCTAAATACATTTGGGTCTATTAAGACATAACAAGTTATGTTCTTTGGAATCATGCTTCTAAAATTATACAATAATTTTTATCATAATCTGATTTGTGGCTGGGCACGGTGGCTCACACCTGTAATCCCAGTACTTTGGGAGGCTGAGACAGTTGGATCATGAGGTCAGGAGTTCGAGACCAGCCTGGCCAAGGTGGTGAAATCCCATCTCTACTAAAAATACAAAAATTAGCCACAGTGGCAGGGACCTGTAATCCCAGCTACTCTGGAGGCTGAGGCAAGAGAATCGCTTGAACCCAGGAGGTGGAGGTTGCAGTGAGCCAAGATCACGCCACTACACTCTAGCCTGGGTGATAGAGCAAGACCTCATTTCAAAAAAAAAAAAGTAAAATTACAATTAATATACAATTATGCATACAAAGTATATAAAAAATGAAACAGAAAATCAAACACCTCATGTTCTCACTCATAGGCGGGTATTGAACAATGAGAACACATGGACACAGGGAGGGGAGCATCACACACTGGGGTCTATCAGGGGGAAATAGGGGAGGGACAGTGGGGGGTGGGGAGTTGGGGAGAGAGAGCATGGGGAGAAATGCCGAGATAGGTGAAGGGGAGGAAGGCAGCAAATCACACTGCCATGTGTGTACCTAAGCAACAATCTTGCAAGTTCTTCACATGTACCCCAAAACCTAAAATGCAATTTAAAAAATGAAATATAATTTTAATGAGAAATTGTAAGAAAAGCATAAAAGAAAAGTATTCTTCATTGAGAAAAAGAATAATTTGTCTAATTTGGAGTTTAAAGGTTGTTTCTAAACAAAAATTTGGAAAACCATAAAAACATGGTAAAAACAGACAAATAAGTAGAAGAGAGAAATCTGAAGAAAGCTCTGGGTATGAAAATGTATTTTTGGTAAGAATGGTTGAAAAGAGAATAAATTTTTATGAGAAAGAATATTATGTGGTAGATGTTTTTCCTGAAGTAAAATGACTGGGTATGTTATTAATGTTTTAAAAATTGTATAAATTAACAAGAACGTAATACATAACCAGTCATGTTTTTTGCTGTGTTAACTCTTGTTTATAGCTATATTTGTGGTTATATTTTTGATGTGAGTATTCTAAAGATTATGTGAAATATATAAAAGTCCGATAGTCCTGATGTGATGCTATCAGTCATAATTTGGATTATTTTAAAAAACTAAATTTCCTTTTTAATTATAAATGTTCATTATCTTTTTATCCATAGTTGTTCAAAGTTTTGTCACTCACAGTTTTTGTTTTGAATTCTCTAGAGGCCTCTGCAATCAGATTCATGGAAAATACTCTAATAAGCACTCTTAAATAGAGGTTCCTAATAACTTTAAGAAAAATGAACTAAATAAAAATTTTTTAACTGTAATGAAGAAACTGATGAATTCATGAAACTGCTAATCAAGGTCAAGCTGAACAAAAGTTAATCCCATGAGATTAAAGTACCTGATAAAAATAACATTTTTATGACTTATTTGAAATATTGTTGATTCTTATTTAATTTTCCAGATTTATGGAAATTTTTTATCTTAAGCTTTTTGTAGTGTACAGCAATTTGGTACAATATACTTTTTATGAACAAACATGGAAATATTTGTTTTTTTCTACCTACTCGATCCCTCCAAATGCAGAAATTATTCATGAGTATTCTTATTTTTCATGGTCATATGTTTATTTGCTATCTCTTTATAGAAGGATACAATTGAAAACATTGGTTATATTAACAAAGCTTTAAACAGAATATAATATTTGAGTACATGCACAGAATGTCTGCCTTCAAAGGTTCCCAGCCTTACAACAAGTAAAAATTGTCACTTCCTGGCAAGCCTAGGAACCTTAAGAATGTACATAAAATCTGCCTTGGCTAAGCTTCCCAGGCTCAAGAGGTTTTTATATCTGAGATTCTTATGTGATCAACATAGAGAGAAAAAGTTATTTCTAAAAAAAATCTCAAATACATCTGTTATTAGATTGTGGCTTTGTGACTATATTCAAGTTCTTGTTATATACCTATAGACTAGATTAGATACTGAATTTTTTATATTCCTCCAATCTAACTTTCTTCCACAGAATTACCAAAAATGGGAACAGCTCTGTTCTTGAAATGCTGTAAGTTGAAATTAGATTAATTTTGAAAAGCAAATTTCATACCTGGTATATGGGCCACACAAAATGTCACCAAGCTGCTCGATGCCATAACCAGAGACATTCACACTGCAAACTAGGATGAGAAATTGATGTTTACACACAGTAGATGGCTTTTCCCAAGATGCTGATACAAAACTCCAAATCACAATGAGACGTCTACTCTTCTTAATGGCTTCTTTTTTGCATGACAGGATGATAATCATTTGATTTATTAAGTCAGTTAAGACTAGATTAATGGCTCAAAATTATTATGCAAACTGAGATTATAATTTTACTATTAATTTTTCTTTGCATTTTACCTTTTAAAACTTTGTATCTGTTACTTGTTAAATTTCTGCAGGACAACTCCTAACAGAATAATGCTGGCCAGCAATTTTAAATGATAGCCAAAGACTACAAAACAAACAAAATTGAACTTAATAATGGACTTCAGGAAGCCTGCGTGCCACTCACTACAAACTTCCCTTGATGCTCAAATATAGCAGATGAGTTTTAACACTGACCCCTAGTAGCCTTACTGCCTCCAATGTGAGATCAGACCGACAACCCAGGACAGACCCATCCCAGCACTGAGAAGCAACTGAAACCTAACTGCAGGATGACTGACTGGTGACACCTTTAGGAAAAGATCTTGGTCAAAAGAGAAAAATGTGAAAGTGTTCAGAATCAAAATAGAGTCACTTATTTTAAAAATAAAAATAGAGTATGCCAAAGGCAGCCGGAGAAAGCCATAAGGGAGAATTCTCATGCACAGATGCCTGATAACAAGAACTATCACAAAAGACTGCAAAACCCACAATCTTGCCATTGCAACCTTACACAAAAAAACAGTTCTGCAAGGACATATGTCCAGCAAATGCCTGTCCAACCTTGGACTGGCACCACCCTTGTTGTTGATCCTTGTCATCAAGGATAACTATATCAAAACAATTGTGAAATCCTCCACCTTTTTTCTTTAAATACCTTTGTCTTCCTTTACCTCCCTGAATGCATACATAGTTGACTATGGCACATGTACGCCATCCCCATCCCACTTTTCTTTTAGAGAGTCTCTCTCTGTTATTTAGGTTGACACTTTGCATCTATTGATTGATAATATTTTATTTTCCAGAATTCATTTATTATTGTTGTAATTAGTAATGGTGCAATCATTTGCTTAATGCCTGTAACTTCCTTCTTGACAGTACATTTCTTGAGGTCAAGTAGTGTATCTGTTTTAATCATCCTCTAGTACTATAGGAGCTCAATGCATCTTTGTTATGTGAGTGAATACATGACTGATACTAAAGTAACCTAAAAAATAATTTATAGCAATGATTTATCTTTCTCAGAATTGGTCCTTATAAATGTTACATGAATCATTCCAAAACAGTACTGACTCTAGTAACAAATCTCATGAATGTGTAATTTTATTTTAATGCTGATTTGGCCCAGTTTTAAACAGCATCTGGATGATACTTTGTAATGGAGTCCCATCTAAGTTCCCGTTAAAAAGGAAAGAAAAAAATCAGCAAAACAAAGCAAACAATGTAAACTTAAAACAACACTAATTACTAGAACTGACACTCAATATGCAGAATAATCTAGAAGGAAGTTTTTACTAACTATAAGAGCAATTAAATTACACTGTCTCATCCTTATTTAATTTTATGAAATGGAAGAACTTCCTCTATATGAAAATCATGTAAGAAGGTGGTTACCTCTCCCCAGCCTGTCCTCTGAGTCAGACTCTTACAGTGTCCCAGAAAATGGGCACTTACTCCTTTACAGCTCTATTCTTACTTTTTGAGGGGCCAGATACTGGCCAATCTCACATATCTTATAAACTAAGCTCCTTAGAAGATAGAGGATACAATGAAAACAGACCAACAAACAGATGTATCAGGTGCCTGTCAGGCCTGGGCACACCCTGGGAGAGGAGGCAGCAGAATTGCCCATCCAGCAATTTGTAACTCCAGTGGCCCATGTCTTAGCCACATGACCTCCCTGGCATTCTTCTCTCCCATCTCACTTCCCTCCAAGCATGAACTCAGCCTCTTTTCTTTCCCTCCCTCCCCATGTTATACATTGCTATTTCATACAATGGGATATTAATAAGTTTGGGGAACAATAGAGAGGGATTATAAAGCAAAGCAGGAAACTACTGATAAGCAACTTGCATCATACCAACTGGCCATTTAAGATCATTTTCCAAGTAAAATACAGCCTTCCTTTAGAACCTCTACCCAGAAAGCAATCACATAAATAATTTATAAAGCAGCACTCATTCTTGCCATCACTAGCACCCTGCATTATACGTGCATCCTAGATATTGTGTATATCTTGTGCAACAAGCCAGACTAGATATTAGAGGTCTCCACTTTAGCTTAGCTGAGCTATTCCAATAAATACTTGCTCACTACTGAGAGGAGCTATGTATATCAACCTTATCTCTACTGCAGATCAGATAAAGGGCCTCAGCTAATTTCTCAAAGGTAGAAGAATAAACTAATTTAAAAAACTATCATTTCCTGTTAGATATTATTGATATGGTTTGGTGGTATCCCCATGCAAATTTCATCTTGAATTGTAGCTCCCATAATCCCCATGTGTCCTTGGAGGAACCCAGTAGGAGATAATTGAACCACGGGGGTAGGTTTTTCCATGTGCTGTTCTTGTGATAGTGAATAAGTCTCACAAGAGCTGATGGGTTTATAAAGGGCAGTTCTCCTGCACACACTCTTGCCTGTCACCAAATAAGACATGACTTCACTCCTCCTTCACCTTCTGCCATGATTGTGAGGCCTCCCCAGCTATGTGGAACTGTGCATCCATTAATCTCTTTTTCTTTGTAAATTACCCAGTCTCGGATATTTCTTCATAGCAGTATAAAAATGCACTAAAACAGTAACTGGTACTGGTAGAGTAGAATACTGCTATTAAGATACCTGAAAATGTGGAAGTGACTTTGGAACTCGGTAACAAGCAGAAGTTAGAACAGTTTCGAGGGCTCAGAAGAAGACAGAAAAATGTGGGAAAATTTGAAACTTCCTAGAGACTTGGAGGGCTCGGAAGACAGAAAGATGTGGGAAATTTTGGAACTTCCTAGAGACATGTTGACTGGCTTTGACTAAAATGCTAATAGTGACAAACAGTAAAGTCCAGGCTGGAGATGGAAATGAGGAGCTTGTGGGGAACTAGAGCAAAGGTGAATCTTGTTATGCTTTAGCAAAAAGACTGGTGGCATTTTGCTCCTGTCCCAGAGACCTATGGAACTTTGAACTTGAGAGAGATGATTTAGGGTACCTGGTGAAAGAAATTTCTAAGCAAAAGTGTTCAAGAGGAAGTAGAGCATAAGGGTTTGGAAAATTTGCAGACTGACAATGCAACAGAAAAGAAAAATACATTTTCTGGGGAGAAATTAAAGCCTGCTGTAGAAATTTGCATAAGTAACAAGGAGACAAAAATTAATCACCAAGACAATGGGGAAAATGTGCCCAGAACATGTTAGACATTCAGACCTTCACACCTTCAGGGAAGCTCTTTCCATCACAGGCTCAAAAGCCTAGGAGGGAAAAATGGTTTCCTGGGCCAGGGCCAGGTCCCCATGCTGTGCGCAGCCTAGAGACTTGGTGCCCTGCATTCCAGCCACTCCAGCCATGGCTTTGGTGGGAGACAGCAGGGTACGGCTCAGGCCATGGCTTTGGAGAATGTAAGTCCCAAGCTGTGGAAGCTTCCACGTGATGTTGAGCCTGCAGGTGCACAGAAGTCAAGAATTGAAGTTTGGGAGCCTCCACCTAGATTTCAGAGAATGTACGGAAACACCTGGATGTCCAGGCAGAAGTCTGCTGTGGGGGGTGCAGGGACTCATGAAGAACCACTGCTAGGATAGTAGAGAAGGGAAATGTAAGCTCTGCCCTCAGACAGAGTCCCTACTGGGGGACTTACTAGTAGAGCTGTGAGAAGAGGGTCACCATCCTCCAGACCCCAGAATGGTAAATCCACCAACAGCTTACACTGTGTACCTGGAAAAGCCACAAACAATGCCAGCCAGTGAAAGTAGCCAGGAGGGAGGCTGTACCTTGCAAAGCCACAGGGACAGAGATGCCCAAGGTTGTGGGAGACCACCACTTGCATCTGTGTGACCTGCATGTGAGACTTGGAATCAAAGGAGATCATTTTGGAACTTTAATGTTTAGTGACTGCCCTACTGGTTTTCAGACTTGCATGGAGCCTGTAGTCCCTTTATTTAGACCAATTTCTCCCTCTACCCAAATACATTGAGGGTACTTAAGGCCTGTACTGCCACTGTATGTGGGAAGTAACTAACTTGCTTTCAGTTTTACAGGTTCATAGGTGGAAGGTACTTGTCTCAGATCAGCCTTTGGACTGTGGACTTTTGAGTTAATTCTGAAATGAGCTAAGATGTTGCGGGACTGTTGAGAAGGCATGATTGATTTTGAAATGTGAGAACATGAAATTTGGGAGGTGCCAGGGGATGAACAATATGGTTTGACCATATAATTGTCCCTACCCAAATCTCATCTTGAATTGTAGCTCCCATAATCCCCACATGTCATGGGAGGGACCCACTGGGAGGCAACTAAATCATGGGAATGGGTTTTTCCCTGTGCTGTTCTCACGACAGTGAATAACTCTCACAAGAGCTGATGGTTTTATAAAGAGGAGTTCCCCTGCACATGCTCTCTCACTTGCCTGCCGCCATGTAAGACATGCCTTTGCTCCTCCTTCACCTTCCACCATGATTGTGAGGCCTCCCCAGCTATGTGGAACTGTGAGCCCATTAAACCTTTTTTTCCTTTATAAATTACTCAGCCTCAGGTATTTCTTCATAACAATATAAATATGGACTAATACAATATCAAACCCTGGTTTGAAGTGAATATCACTACCTTCTAGGTAAACAGAATGGGGAAAATATGACAGAAAAAAAATTCTAAAACTCATCCTGCATACAAGAAAAAGGGAAATTCCATGCTGAAGTCTCAGGGGGAGAAAACATATTTAAAAATATATGACTGTCAAACCACAAGAAACTATAGAACATTGCTTTAAACTATTTGTCTATGACCAGTATGTAGAAACACACCATTTAGGAAATAGGAGATGAAGGCTACAATGTCAAAAGAGGCTCATATTACGAAATGGGAGATAGCTGAGACGAGGCTTCTATGAAAACTGAAGTGCAAGGGCAGATTTTCCATCCACAGGGAAATCCACAGAGAAGGAAACTGACATGCTGAAAATTTCAAACAGTAATTGAATCAGAGCCCTGGGGGGCGATGAAAGAGATAAACTCATGAGAGAGAAGAAGGCAGATGGGTATGCCAGAGACCACGGTTTGTGTCCTGGGGAAAGACACAAGGGCAATGAGACCTAAAACAATAAGCAAAGCTATCACTGAAGTACAGGTAATAAAAGTACCAATCTGATTCTAATCGGGGAGGAGGAAACAACAAGGAAGAGTTATCCATATTTAAACAACAACTAGCCAAACTCCTGAATTTTACAAATAAAGAGAAAAAATCCTTAAAAATAAAATTTCAGGCTTAGATAAGACTTTTATTCTTCTCTGTTAACATTATTAGAAGACATAAAGATTTTAAGAGAATAAATATGATCAAGAAGATCATATATATCAGGTTGTCTTTACCTGAATACAAAGTGATGGTATCTGCATATCCAGCACTGATTTGTCCTTTCAATAAAAATTTACTCAAAGACATATGGGTACATATTAGAAGAATAATCAAAATTTATGTTTCAAGAATTAGGAAGTTGTGAAGTCAAAATCTTTCAAGGGAACAACTGATTCAGTTAATTGAAAGATTTATTTTTCACATTTTATGATTATTTACCACAACAATATTGTTAAAGTATTTTCAATATTGTTGAATTATAAAATAAAAATATTTAACAATATCCTAATTAAAATTGTAATGATGTTCCAAGTTACAAAACAAGATAGCAAGAATTATCAGTAAGATAGTAAGAATTTTAATACTATCTCAAAATAAAGGATACAGAAGGTGTCAGGGCAAGAAAAAGGAAAAACCTTCTATAGTCTTTATTTTGAGATAGTATTAAAACTTTCTATAGGCTTACTCAAAACGTCCAGATTCGGACCACATTTGAACATGAGCCCTTCCAACTTGACGATTCCTAGTGTAAGCCACACTTATTTCCTCTTGTGATTATTGCAAAAACCTCTTAACTGGTCTCCTAGCTTCTGCCATTGATTCCTTTCAGCCATTTTTTACACAAGTGCCAGAAAGATCTCAGAAATGCAATTCAGATATCACTTCTCTGCTTAAAATATGTCAATGTTGTTACCCTCTGTGTTTATGTATTCATCTTTGACTCCCACTTATAAGTGAGAACATGCAGTATTTGGTTTTCTGTTCCTGCATTAGTTTGCTAAGGATAATGACTTCCAGCTCCATCCATGTTCCTACAAAGAGCATGATTTCATTTTTCATGGATGTATAATATGCCATGGTATATATGTACCATTTTTTCTTTATCCATTCTACCACTGATGGGCATTTAGGTTGATTTCACGCCTTTGCTACTGTGAATACTGCCGTAATAAACATATGCATGCATGTGTCTTTATGACAGAACAATTTATATTCCTTTGGGTATATACCCAGTAACAGGATTGCTGGGTCAAATAGTAGTTCTCTTTTTAAGTCTTTGAGGAAACATCACACTGTCTTCCACATGATTGGACTAATTTACACTCCCATCAACAGTGTAGAAGTGTTCCTTTTTCTCCACAACATTGCCAGTACCTATTATTTTTTGACTTTTTAATATAACCATTTTGAATGGTGTGAGAGGGTATCTCACTATAGTTTTGATTTGCATTTCAAATCAAAGAGTCCCTCCCATCTGAGCCTTGCCTTCAAGACAACCCTACCAATTTATAAGACAGAAAAAAGCACCTTGCACCTTCCAAACTGGCTGGTTTTCCAGCTGACTAGCACTGAGTCACCCTAGTTAATAACGTGAGAGAAGAAGAACTGCTCAGCTGAATCCTGCTGGAATTTCTTACCTATAGAATCCATGAGATATAATGAAGTGGTTGTTGTTTCACCTTATTAAATTTGGGGTCATTTCTTAAGCAGCAATAGCAACTGTAAGACTGACTCAGCTCTACTGCCACCAATCTCTATCATCCTTTCCTCATTTATTTCCTCAGATGTACCATCTTTTAACAAGTGATTAGCAAAAACCACAATAAATTTTGCACCTGTCTAATATTTGTAAAGAAACTTTAAGCAAGTTCACAAAAGTAAAAATAAACCAGGTATGATAAACAAAGATGAACTATACCACTAACTATTTAAAGAAAGACTCTAACATTGAAATTACCAAAAAAATAAAGAAACCTCAGCTGAAAACAAAACAAAATATCAAACTCTATTACCCTAATCTATTTCCAGGAAGCATATAGACTGTTACTGCAAGTTTAACAATATTAAAATGTACTAAGATTAATAAAGTAAACCACAAAGACTATTTATAACATCATCAATTTCACATAAAGTAGAATTTAAAGGAAAAGGTATCACATGGAAAACAATGAAATATTTATTGTTACAAAGCAAAACAGTAAATGAATGTCACATTTAATTATGAAATCACTAGCATATCTCTCCGTTATGACTTATTAAAGGATAAAATTTGAGCATTATACTGTACAAGATTTTTAATACATATATACAAGAATATGTGAAACAGTATGTTTTCAAGTTTCCATTGAAAATTTCAAAAATAGATTAAATAAAACCTCAATATATTTTTAAAAATAAAAACCATACAGGTTATGTTACCTACTCAAAATTCAATTGCATTAGAAATTAAGAGAAAGTTAAACAGAACAACCAGCACCCCTAGTTTTGCCCTCTTCAATGTTTTTAAAAATAGATTCACATAAATTATTCCTTTTTTAAAACAATGAAATCTAATCAATTATTAGAAAGATAACCTCAAACTGAACTCAGAAGAAGATGCAAAGCATCTTCAAAGTTAGAAAATGTGCTTTAAATGCTTCTTGTACTTTGAAACTCTCTGACTTCCCCTTTTAATCGTAGTTGAAGAAAACACCCTGATTTTTAAGTTTTTGTGTGATTAGATTAGGCTTACCCAGATACTCTCCCTGTTTTAAAGCTGATTATTATCGTTAGTTACATCTGTAAGACTCCTTTGCCATGTAAGGTATCAACAGAGTAATATGAGGGAATGAAGGTCATAGGGGCTATCTTAGAATTCTTCATACTACAACTTCTATTCATTTATTTTGAATCCTCAGAGTTTACCGAGCTCCTACTATGTTCTAGGTCTTTGCAATAGGAATACAGCAGTCAAGAAGAACAAACATGGTTCTGGTCCTTGGAGTAGAAAGTTAATGCTGAAAGTTTAATGAATGGGTGGATAGATAGATGCAGAAAGGTCTAAATGCACATGCAGAGAAAAGCAAGAGAAGACTGAGACTCAATATTATTGAATATGTTTTAAAGGCTTATGTATCATCTTAAATGATAATGTCGCTCAATTTCTGATGAGGAGACTAATTCATAAATATCTCTGTTATCATTGACTGATGACCTCACACAATAAAAGATCTTGACTAGAGTGTACATTAATAATTAACATAATGGGTAATATATCAAGAGTGTATATGGAAGGTAATAAAAAGGTATAAATTAGAATTTTAAAGAATTTTATGTTAAAAATATGTTAAAATATTTTATGTTAAAAATGCATATATTTATTTCAATTTTTACATGATTCATCTGTTACAGACCATTATGACGTATATTTTAAACATAAGAAACCTTTTGTTTAGAGAATAAAATATAAAATGTTAATAAATAGATTTTTCTATTTGTTATTTCTGTGGACTTTTGTCCACCACAAACTATTTAAAAAGTTACTATAGCCTGTAATCCCAGCACTTTGGGAGGCCGAGGCGGGTGGATCACGAGGTCAAGAGATCGAGACCATCCTGGCCAACACGGTGAAACCCCGTCTCTACTAAAGTATAAAAAATTAGCCGGACGTGGTGGTGCGTGCCTGTAGTCCCAGCTACTCGGGAGGCTGAGGCAGGGGAATTGCTTGAAACCAGAAAAACGGAAGTTGCAGTGAGCCGGGATTGCGCCACTGCACTCCAGCCTGGCGATAGAGCGAGACTCCGTCTCAAAAAAAAAAAAAAAAAAAAAAAGTTACTATAGGCTGGGTGCAGTGGCTCATGCCTATAATCCCAGCACTTTGGGAGGCCAAGGTGGGTGGATCACCTGAGGTCAGTAGTTCCAGAACAGCCTAGCCAACATGGTGAACCTCCGTCTCTACTAAAAACACAAAAATTAGCTGGGTGTGGTGTCAGGTGCCTCTAATCCAAGCTCCTGGGGAGGCCGAGGAAGGAGGGTCACTTGGACCTGGGAGGCGGAGGTTCCAGTGAGCTGAGATCATGACACTGCACTGCAGCCTGGGCAGCAAGATTGAAACTCACCTCAAGCAAACAAACAAAAACCCAAAAAAAAAATTACTATAATTATTTTTCTTTTGACTATAGCCTGGAAGAATAACTTTTTCCCCCAACTTAAGGAAATGGAGACTTATCTCTATCCAAGTTTTGAGTGTAAGCATATAAAAAGTAATTTTCAGTTTCTTGAGACTGACTTGATGAAAAGGCATGTAGTGTTCCCCCCCAAAAATGTCTGATGAGTGAGAACACTAAAATAACTAAACTGAAGGGACATATTTAACATTTAAATTTTATAAATAAAAAATTAAAAATAATAAAGAATTTAACTCAAGAATTTCAAAATGGTACAGCAAAACATAGAAGTAAAATTAAAAGGGATACTAATTACACATTAAGGTAAAAAGTAATAAATTATAAACAAAAACAGAAAATATCTACTTTTAAAAGAGTTCATTCTTTAACAAATAACCCACAATACAGAAAAATATGGCAAATGTGATAAAAATAAAAACAGAAAATATTAAAGTGAAAAAAACATTAAAAAACGTAGAAAAATTTTTAAAGATAAAAAATACTATCTTAGAAAATTTAAAACATGTTTCACTAAAATAAACATGTACTGCTTAAATAAATCTTAATTTAATTTTTAAAATGGTTAATTTCTTGCATGTATCAATTTTTGCAAGAAGCATAAAACATTATTTTGAAAATCTTAACATCCCTATACCCAATGGTTTTAGTAATTATTTGTTTAAAAAATCTTATTAAATGAACCCCAAACTATGAAATATGTATAAAGTTATAAAAAGTGGCTTCCTTTCAGTTAATTTTACAAAGCAAACATAACTGTTACCAACTCTTGATGAAGTTAACATAAAAAGAATCAAATTACCAAACAGTATCCCTCATAAACATAGTTAAAATATTCTTAACTAAAAGAAAAAGGAACTGAATTCTATGCTTACTAAGAAATCACCCACTCCAATGATTTGGCATACAAATTTAGGTACACAAAGATTTAATACTAGGAAATGTACATTCCTATAATGCAACACAACAATAAAGCTGTTTATTTACTTTATATTGCACATTTACTGCTACAGACTAAATGCTATCTCTCTCAAATTCATATGTTGAAATGCTAACCACCAATGTGAGGGTGCCTGAAGGTGGGGCTTTGAAACAAAGTCGTTACAGGGGTCAGACAAGTCCACAATCCAGTGGGGCCATCAAATTTTAAAGTTTCAAAATGATCTCCTTTGACTCCAGTTCTCACATCCTGGTCACACTGATTCAAACGGTAGGTCCCATGGTCTTCAGTAGCTCTGCCCCTGTTACTTTGTAGGGTACAGGCTCCCTCCTCGCTGCTTTCACTGACTGGCCTTGAGTGACTGCAGCATTTCTAGGTGCACTGTGCAAACTGTCCATGGATCTACCATTCAGGAGTTCTGGAGGACAGTGGCCCTCTTCTCATAGCTTCATTAGGCAGTGCCCCAGTAGGGACTCTGTGGGGGCTCTGATCCCACATTTCCCTCCCAGAGGTTCAACACCTGGAAGCTGCCAAGGATTGGGGCTTGCATCCTCTGAGGTCACAGCATGAGCTGTACATTGGCACCTTTCAACCATGGCTGGAGCAGCTGGGACACAGGACACTGAGTCCCTAGGCTGCACATAGCCCAGAGACCCTGGGCCCGGCCCACAAAACCACTTTTTCCTTCTGGGCCTTCCAGGCCTGTGATGGGAGGGGCTGCTATAAAGGTCTCTGACATGGCCTTGAGATACTTTGCCCATGGTCTTGGGGATTATCATTAGGCTCCTTGCTACTTATGCAAATTTCCGCAACCAGCTTGAATTTCTCTTCAGAAAATGGGATTTTCTTTTCTATAGTATAGTCAGGCTGCAAGTTTTCCAAACATTTATGCTCTGCTTCCCTTACAAAACTGAATGCTTTTAACAGCACCAAAGTCACATGTTGAATGCCTTGCTGCTTAGAAATTTTTTCTACCAGATACCCTAATCATCTCTCTCAATTTCAAAGTTCCACAATCTCTCAGGCAGGGGCAAAATGTTGCCAGTCTCTGCTAAAACATAATAAGAGTCACCTTTGCTATGGTTCTCAGTAAGTTCCTCATCTCTATCTGAGACCACCTCAGCCTGGATTTTATTGTCCATATTGCTATCAGCATTTTGGGCAAAGCCATTCAACAAGTCTCTAGGAAGCTCCAACCTTTCCCACATTTTCCTGTCTTCTTCTGAGCCCTTGAAACTGTTCGTAAATCTCTGCCTGTTACCCAGTTCCAAAGTCACTTCTATACTTTTGGGTACGTTTTCAGCAGTGTGCCACTCTATTGGTACCAATTTACGGTATTAGTCCATTTTCATGCTGCTGATAAAGACATACCTAAGACTGGGAAGTAAAGAAGGTTTAACTAGACTTACAGTTCCACATGGCTGGGGAGGCCTCACAGAATCATGGCAGAAGGTGAAAGGCAATTCTTACATGGTGGTGGCAAGAGAAAAATGAGAAAAGCAGCAAAATGGCAACCCCTGATAAGCCCATCATATCTCATGAGACTTATTCACTGTCATGAGAATAACACAGAAAAGACTAACCCCCATGAGTCAATTACTTCCCCCTGCATCCCTCCCACAACATGCGGGAATTCTGGGAGATACAATTCAAGTTGAGATTTGGGTGGGGACACAGCTAAACCATATCACTGGTTAATTGTATTATGCCAATATGAATGTCCTGGTTCTGATAATTCATTGTAGCTATGTAAAATTTTATTTTTGCTGGAAGCTGGTTGACAAATACATGGAGTTTCTCTGTATTTTGATTGAAATTTCTTGTGAGTCTGTAATTATTTCAAATAAAAAGTCAAAAACAAATGTTCCAATTTTAAATTCTAGAGAATATAATTTAAGAAGAGAAAGATAAAAGTTGCAAGACACAATAAAGAAGGAAATGTTTTAGGAATGGCAGTTTCAATTCTATAAAACAGAGTAATGTAGAACAAACACAAATGTCATTGGAGGAAAAAATGTTTACAACATGATAAAATGAAATATAGATACCACAAAACATCCTATTAAATTAAGTAATATCTCTCTTTGCAATTATAAATCCACTACAATCTGAAATTTTCTAAAATCTCAGTTCTTATTTTTTATTATCTTGATTAAAACAAAAAGATATCTTCTTAAGCATACCTCAATCTATTGGTCCTATAAAGTATTAATTACTGTTTAGAAGTACCTAATGTGTTTTAAAGGTAACTACAAAATCAAAAGTTACTAAAGGGGGAAGATGAAAACAAAGGAAAGATATGAAATTGTCAAGCCTCATCAGAATCAAATAGAAGAGCACAGATTCCAAACAAACCTAATATTTCTGCTTTATGTGGACAAAAGGGCATCCAATAAAGGACATATACAAACCATTACTCAGGAGACCAAACCTTAGAGACACAAGTCTGACATTTCCTATTTCCTTTACAACAACTCTGCAAATCTATTGAAACCCACAGCAACAGCCTTAGAGATTTGAGATTACCTGATAATTTCAGAACTGATGTTTGACACACACTGATGTGCTGAATATTTTCCTTTAGCCACAGGAGATCTCCAGCTCCAGAAATCATAAGTCAAAGGGGCATACACTCAATTCATTCTTTGTTATTGAGTGGTTTGTTTTTGCTAGATAATTTATGGAAAATTAGCACAAAATGACAGCTAAGATATGGTGTAGGAATATCAAGCAGAAAAGAAACTTGAATATCATTATCAACATAGGATAAAAAGGCCATTGAGCAAATAAAGGTCAAATGAAAGAATCAACCTAAGTTTCTATGTAATTTTAACTCTGAAATGCAGTTTCAGCAAAAGCCTGGGCAGAGGTAGTTTGGTTGTCTTATTTCTTATGTAAGCTGTATTTTAGAATCCTCCATGCTTAAGACACACACCATTATCAAAATCCTAACAAATGTGCATTGCTTTTGTCTCAATAATTTAAATTTACCATGGTAAGAAATTCAACAGAAGGGTACCCATTAGTTATCATTTCTGTTCCTCTCCCTCCTCCCACCGCCCCCCTCAAGCAGAACCCAGTTTCTGTTTCCTTCTTTGTGTTCATAGGTTCTTATCATTTAGCACCAACTTATAAGTGAGAACATGAGGTATTCGCTTTTCTGTTCTTGCATTAGTATGCTAAGTAAAGGTAAATGTATACAGGTTGAGTATCTTTAATCAGATTATCTAAAATCCAAAATGCTCCAAAATCTGAAACTTTTGAGTATTGGCATGCTGTCAAAAGTGGAAAATTCCTCATCTGATCTCTTGCAATTTACAGTAAAAATGCAGGCACATAACACATAGTTTATTCAGTATCCACAGAGCTAAAATAAAATTACCTTTACACTAGATATACAAGGTGTATGTGAAACATAAATTGTATGTTTAGACATAGCTCCCAACTCCAAGATATTTCATTTTTTATGTGCAAATATTCCAAATTCTGAAAATATCCAAACTCCTAATCACTTCTGGTACCAAACATTTCAGATAAGGAATATTCAACCTGTATATCCTCCCAAATGGAACACTGATCAACTTGAATACATGTATCAAGACCATGTTCTTCTAACACGTCAATGTTTAAGCAAGAAACCAAAAAAATTAACTCAAATATAATGATAGCTGTATTAGTTCATTCTGCATTTTATGCTTAATATATACATTTTTAATTCTTCCCAAGCACATGAATCACATCTTTATTACATATAGTTCTCCAGAATATGCATCTATAGTGTGAAGAGTCCAGCTGATGATGGATGTTACTCATTGTTTCCTTGAAGGTGCTTTATTCATGGTAAGTGCCCTGTTAATACAGGTAAAATGAACTGCACTATAAGTGTCATGGCTTCTGCTCATTAGTCATGCATGTAATTAATCAAAATTATATTCATAAGCATAAAAGCTAGGCCCTGAAGTATTATAGTCAATTCATAAGAGCTTAGGGAGATTGAGTTTCCTTACATTCTAATATTTTAAATATTATTTTATCATGCTTCACTCTTACAGATAACCCACAGGAGTAATAAATTAAGGGTCAGGACAAGAATTGCTGTCATTTGTTTAGGCCGTTTTATCTACTCCTTGTCTAACGAACCATTCTCTTGTTCTCAAGGCATTTCATACTCTACGGTGCATAAGGGAGTTCTTCATCTTTAGAGAGGCAGGGATAGCAACAGTATGAGAATGAGAAAACAGATTTTCAATTCACCTTGATGAATATAAGAATCTGATGTAGTGTATTAGGCCAAAGAACTCTTAATGGACAATCTTTACCAATTAAGTGTATACAAGAATGTGAAAAATCATTCTCACAAAGTCATGCTATACTAACAGTATATGATATGGTTTTGCTCTGTGTCCCCACCCAAGCCTCATGTTGAATTGTAATCCCCAGTGTTGCGGGAGGGACCTAGTGGGAGGTGATTGTATCACAGGAGCAGTTTCCCTTTTGCTGTTTTTATGACACCAAGTGAGTTCTCAGGAGACCTGCCTGTTTAAGTGTGTAGCACTTCCTCCTTTGCTCTCTCTCCCTCTGCTGTTGCCATGTGAAGATGTGCTTGCTTCCCACTCACCTTCCATCATGATTGTAAGTTTCCTGAGGCCTCCCCAGCCAGGCCTCCTATACAGCCTGTGGAACTGTAAGTCAGTCCAACTTCTTTTCTTTATAAGAGCTACCAATCTCAGGTAGTTCTTTATAGCAATGTGAGAATGGTCTAATACATTATGAAATCAAATAAGCACCTGGACTTCATTGTTTAGATTAAGAGGCCTAGAGGTACCAAAATTAAAATGTCAATGATAATATAGGAGAAAATGTGTAAGTTACTCAAAGAATAGCAGCAATGAACAAAAAAGAAAAATATACTCAATAGCAAGTAAAATTATGCTCAATTATTAAAAGTAATTTTCAGAAGATATTGGGGTAGTGTGGTACATGTATCTTTCTTCTAGGACCCTGACTTTGTCCAAGAATATAATTTATAATCTCTACAGAGCAGTTAGAAAGACCATTGCTGGACAGTTTCACCCCATATACAGGTAGTCACACTGATCCTTTATTTCTTTCCTCCTTTTTCAAAAAGTAAAATGTTCCTCCTCTCCCAGGCCAGTCGGTCTTACATAACTAAGGAAACCATTCTATTGCATACAGGGGCTCTATACTAAGTCACCCATTCCTCTGTTCCTGACCATACAGACCAGCACAATAAAATCTCCCACATAAAGTAAACAATCATAAATGCCCCACATCTCCTCTAACCTCTACCTCATATTTTGTGTTCTTTTTCAACCAAACTTCTTGTCTCCAATTCTTTTTTGAAACAAGGTCTCATTCTGTCACTCGAGCTGGAGTGCAGTGGCACAGTCACAGCTCATTGCAGCTTCAATCACCTAGGCTCAGGAGATCCTCCTTTTTCAGCCTCATGAGTAGCTGGGATTACAGGCATGTGCCACCAGAACCACCTAATTTTTTAATATTTGGGGACAGGGGTTTTTGCTATATTAGCCAGTCTGATCTTGAGTTCTCAGGCTCAAGTAATCCTCCTATCTTGGCTTCCCAAAGTGCTGGGATTATAGGAATGAACCACCATGCCCAGCCTTGTCTCCAATACTTTACCTCACGTTACTTTCAGTTCTCCTTATTAGGTTCCTATCACGATTCCTCTAAAATTGACACTTTCCAAAGTCTCCAATAATCTACATGTTGTCCAACCCTATGGTCACTTTCTAGCTTCATTTTACTTGTCATCTTATCTTACTGTTTTTGACATGGTTCCCCAGTCCCCAAATTCTTCACTAAAGGCAAATTCCACTGTAATTCTTTTGCCCCAGTGAGTGACACAGCTTATTACTGGTTTAATCTTGCCTTAGTGGCTGCTTTTTCTCAATCTCCCTTGTAGTCTGATCTTCAATATAACCTTGAAAAAATATAATTTCTTGAATTATATGATTTCAATACAACAGTTTAAACACACCATTTTCCTGTATCTATGAAACTATACTTCTCATAGTGCTTTAATCAATTCATTTAAGAGCTTACAATTCACTGATAATCACATTTAGAAATTTAGCCACGTCCCCTTTTGAAAATTCTGTATTTACCACAAATATCACAGAAACATGAACAATATTTACCAGGCAGCATTTCCAGTGGGAAACCCCATGTTACTTGAAATGCTATACAATTGTGTGCTCTATAATAAACGTTAAGAATATTTTATCAGAAATATCTAAATTTTTGAATTAATTTTTGAATTGAATTTACTGGTTTAGGCAACTTACTTGAACTTCTAAACCATCCACCACTCATTAATTTACATTATTTAATCAATAACAAAGTACTTTTGTTTAATTCTAACAACCAACTTTTTAATGTTTTGTTAAATCACAAGGAAACTGGAGGCATTGTCTTTTTGTGATAGGGGCAAGAATACTGGAAACCACACTTTACATTTTAGATAACATTTGAGGATTCACATGCCCAAATGTTTAATTCTAACATTTGTTAGAATAAAAATATCACATTAAACCTCTCTCATTCTTTTATTGTCCACGATTTCTTTGATATGTTTTAGTAAGTGACACAGAGCAAAATACTGAGCAGATACCATTTCTAAACTGGAAAACTGCCCTGGGCTGCCACTTTATTCTCTTTCTACAACAGGTGTGGAAGATTAGAGTTCAGGCAAACATGTCATATAAGTTGTGAAGATTCCCGTTTCCACTGGGACAGCAGTAGAACTGAAGGGAAATCAAACAACAGCTACCTCAGCAGTAGAGCCTCAGTGATGATACTTTTACCTCAATAGTGGAAGCTGGCAGTTTCCAAAAATAGAGCTAAAAAGTGAATCAATTTTTAAAGCGCATTTGAAGTCACATGCAAAATTCATTATTACAGAAAGGATAGAAGGCAACCACAACAAATGGATGAATTTAGAAATTAAATTTTAATCTGAAAGGTTCATGTTGTCAAAACTGACTATAGTAGTCCATCTCATTGCTATAAAGGAATACTGGGTAATTTATAAAGAAAAGAGGAGTATTTGGCTGATGGTTTTGCGGGCTATACAAATATGGCCCCATTATCCGCTCGGCTTCTGCTGGGGCCCAGGAAGCTTACGATCATGGCTTAAGGCAAAGTGGGAGCCGGGGGGAGAGAGGGAACAAGAGAGATACTAGGCTCTTTAAAACAACAAGATCTCTCATATATTCATAGAGCAAGAACTCATTACCCGGAGGACAGCAAAAAACCATTCATGGAGATCTACCCTTGGGAAATAAATACCGTTTAAGAAAGAAGAAAATATGGGCCAGAAATCTTGGTCAAGTTAGTTCTAGATATCTCTTCTTGATATAAGGACATTAAAAAGACATGACAATCAAAGGCAATGCATGATTCTGAACTTGATCCTTTTGCTATGAAACATTATTGGGACTATTGATAAATTTTAATGGAAGTTCTAGAATGAGATGGTAGCAATGTATTAATATTAATTTTCTGGTTTTGTTGGTTGTACTGTGCATGTATTGTGTGCACAGTAGGCCCACCTCCAACATTGGATGTCACATTTCAACATGAGATTTGGAGGGGACAAAACATCCAAACCATATCACTAACAGAAATTTATTGTCTAAATTTCTGTATTCAGTCCCTTGGCCTTTTTGAGAAATGCCATTCATTTCACACATCAAGCAAATGATTATTTGAGATGTTTATACCTCTTCATTCTTTAAAAGTTTCAGAAGCATGAATTTAATAAATATTCATTGTAAATTTGAGAGCAGTCAAATTGATGTGGCACCTAAGTAGTGTGGGGATGGGATGAGGAGACAGAAAGTCACTAGGGGAGGTAGGGAGAAATGGAGGGAAAAAGAGAAATGGGAGGAGAGAAAGAGAGAAACGAGGACAGGGAATAAGAAAAACAAAGAAGAAAAAGGAAAAGAAAATTTGTTTAAATGAGAGCAAATGTTATCTGATGTTTTTGCCATGAGGTCATAGGGTATTTGATGTTTCTGAACACTCAGAAAAATGTGACTTTAGTGTAGTGAGGTCATAACATGTAAGAAAACCAGAAGTGATTCCTTTTAAGAGGACCTTCTGAAAGATGCTGTTGTCTTTCTTATTCTTCCTTTAGCTCTTCTTCACCTCTCCATTGCTACAGATTTTTATACCAAATTGTTGGCATTAGCTAAACCAATGTCTAGGAGAACTGATCCTCACCAAAGAAAATCATAGTTTATCATTATTATAATTCATTGTATTTATTTGTACAAGAGATACCCTTTAAGAGAAAGTAGAAAACAAAGCAGAAAAGAAAAACCTTTTAAAATTTTCTTTGGGGATCTCCCAGGTTTGCCAAAGTAATCCCACAACATCAATTAACATTTTACTTTGAAAATTAAGACAAAAACAGGCTGGGCCCAGTGGCTCACGCCTGTAATCCCAGCATTTTGGGAAGATGGGGCAGGCGGATCATGAGGTCAGGAGTTCATGACGAGCCTGGCCTATATGGTGAAACCCCATCCCTACTAAAAATACAAAAATTAGCTGGGGGTGGTGGTGAGCACCTGTAGTCCCAGCTATTAGAGAGGCCGAGGCAGAAGAATTGCTCGAACCCAGGAAGCGGAGGTTGCACTGAGCTGAGATCACGCCACTGCACTCAGCGGGGACAGAGCGAGATTCCTCTCAAAAAAAATAAAAAGACAAAAGCAAATTGTAAAACTGTGTTTGCTATAATGTGTGCATAGCTTCAGTTTCAGAATTCCAAAATTGAATATTCAAAATATTGGTTTGAAATATCCTTTTCTGAATATGCTTAGAATTAATTAACTGGAAAACTTTGGATATTCTATCTCCTTTTAAAATAGAGTGTTTTATTTTTAATCAAAGTTTTGCAAGTCCTTAATTGGAAAAGTACTTTTGTTTAATGTTGTAATAGTATTTAATATTACTTAGAAGTAAAACTTAAAGTAACTTTTGCTCATATTTAGTCACAGCTTATAGCCCCTACATTTATTTTTCTAAAGCTAACTATATTATACCACTTATAAATAATATGGCCAAAGTTGCTATATGGGTCCTGTTCTGTATAATATTAACATTAGCTATTACATTTAATATTCCACCAAGTTCTAATGCACCTACAGAACACAATAGATTCCATAATTTAAACACAATAATGAATATTTCCCTGTAAAAGCGAAGAAAGTAAAAAAAAAATCAGATTTAAAATAAGACAGAGAAAAAGCACGATTTACTTGAGCTTACCTAAGTAAACCTTATTTACATATGAATGTATCAATAATTAGCAAAGTAAAAGTCATTATGAAATCTTCCAAATCTTTAAAAGAAAAGTACTATCTTACATTCAAGCATTGAGTTTGCTTATAAAATTATTTAAGCTCAGCCTTTTCCTCAGTCTCCAAAACTCTGGCATATAACTTCACAAACACCTCAATAGGGGACAGAATCTCCTTTCATCATTCATTCTACCAACCGTCAAGTTCATAAGAATTAGAATCAAGTGTAATAAGAATGATCTAAACACGATCATTGATATAAACTTATGTGTTCAGACATAATCTTTAGACATATTTGTCAGTGCACATGTAAATAATACTCAGTAACTTCTTTAATAGAGTTCTCCAGAGACACAGAACCAACAGGATGTGTGCACATAACTCAGTTATGTATTTCGTCAGCTTACTTTTTTATGTAATAAACACTAATGACATCTAATGATGAAATCTTTTCATTCACTAATCATTAAAAGAAATCCAGGCTGGGCTTTTGCCCTTAAGGGTTTCTATTTTTATTCCCTCACAGTTCTCTCCTCGCTACATGATTCTTCCTCTCAGATATTAACCAGAAGGAATGGTAAGCCTCTAACTACAGCTCTAGGTGAGCAACACAGGCCCTGAATAATGAGAATGCATGGGCTTTAATCAGTTCTAGCAGGAACTCTTGGCTTAGACAACTATGTAGTTGATGGTATCCCTATAGGAAAAAAAATTATACACACACACACACACACACACACACACAATTTTGTGGTAGCAGGACAGATTCATAGATTCAGTTTCAGACATTTGTTCAACAGATATTGGTGTTCAATATACATTAGTGTTCTGCATTAGGTACTATGTACTAAAAGTAGAGTAAGGGATAAAACTATCTGATTGAAGGAATAAACAAAAATGAATAAAGAAACAGATAAAATTCCTATTACCCTCTAGGAAAAGCAACATAAAATAAAGTAAATTAACAGAATCTAGAAATAGAGAATAATAACAAAATAGAAGTCAGCTTCTCAGGAGACTGAGGTTACAGTGAGCCAAGATCACACCACTGCACTCCAGAGCAAGATTCTATCCCAAAAAGAAAGAAAAAGAAAGAAAGAGAGAAAGACAGGAAGGAAGGAAGGAAGGAAGGAAAGGAGGGAAGAGGGGAGGGGAGCAGAGGGGAGGGGAGGGGAGGGAAGGGAGGAAATGGACATATACGCAATGGAGTACTATTTGGCCGTAAAAGAGAAGAAAATCCTGTCCTTCACAGCAACATGCATGGAAATGTGGAAATGGAGAATATTATGTGAGTGAGATAAGTCAGGAAAAGAAAGCTAAACGTTGCAGGTTCTCAATCATATGTGGCAGCTAAAGTATTTTGATCTTACAGAAATTAAAAGTAAAACAGAGGATGCTAGAGAAGTGTAAGAGGAAGGGAGGGATAGAAAGAGATTTGCTAAAAGATTTGAAATTAAAGCTAGATAGGAGTGTAATAACCTAACTTGTGCTAGCCTAACTAACTCCATCTTAGCTGCAAGCTCCAGCCTAGCTTCTCCCTCCCTACTACAGCCCCCTCGGGTGCATGACTGGGTCATGCTGTATTCAGAGCCTTGAACCATTAAAGTTTGAAGCATGCTGTTCTTAGTACCTGTAACCGCTGTAACTGCATCCTGCTTGGCAAGCACACCTGCTATTGTAAATACCTCTCTTGGTAATTAATTGTATGGAAAGTCTCCCCTGCTACCCGCCTTAATAATTGTATAGAAATACTCTTAGTAACCAGCAACTATGAAAACCTCCTGCCTCCTGGTTACCAGGAGTTTTTCACTTTTTTGATCTTGAAAATTATAGGTATAAATTTCCTTCCTACTATTATTTTTTGCCGTATCCCATAGGTTTTGGTATGTTGTGTTTCCATTTTCATTTGCTTCAATAAATTTTTCAATTTCCTCTTAATTTCTTTTTGAAATCCTAAGGATCATGAGCAACCAGAGGCCACTATGAGCAACCAGAGGCCAATAAATTAGAGACCCTAGAATAAATGGGACATATAGATACAGAAAAATTCACATTATCATTTGTTCTTAAATAAGTTTTGGTAATTTGTCTCTTTTAAGAACTTCAAGCTGCCAAATTCATGAATATAGAGTTGTTCATAATAGTTGTTATCATTTAAATAGATAGCTTCTAATATTTATTTTTCTTTTATCAGTCTTTTTTTTCTTAGTTTTTCTAGGATTTAACAACTTTATTGATCATTTCAAAGGAATTGTGTGAATTTACTATTTGTTTTCGATTTCATTTATTTCTTTCATTACCTCTATTATTTTATTAAATTATATTTTAATTTGTTTCTTATTTTTTTATTGACTTTTAAACTTACGTATTTCTCCAATACGAGAATTTAAATAAATTATTCTCTCAATTTAACACTTTACCATAAATATATAACTCTGTTATTATCATAATTTTGTTTTTTTTATTGACCCATAATTGTGCATATTTATGGGTACATAGTAATGTTTCAATACACATAATGTATATATGTAATTACCCTGATGAAATCATGGTAATTAGCATATCCAACAATGCAAACATTTATAATTTCTTTGTTTTGGGAACATTCAATGTACTTTGCTAACTATTTGAAACGATATATCATTGTTAAATGTTGTCATACCATAGTGGTATAAACATTAGAACTTATTCCTCCTGTTATAATTAAGCGAGTTACAGAAGAAGTGCCACACTTTGAGTTTAAATTACAAGTCCTTTATTGCCATCGACTGAGAGACAGCTAACACTTAAAATTCTCTGCGCCCAAGGAAAGGGCTTTATTTTTTTTAATACCTAGCCTAGGATAGCGGAGGGGGAGCCTAGCTGAAACAGAATTTTACAGAAGCAGAACAAGCTTATTTAAGAACAAATGATAATGTGAATTTTTCTCTATCTATATGTATCCATTTATTCTAGGGTTTCTAATTTATTGGCCTCTTGTTGCTCATAGTAGCCTCTGGTTGCTCATGATCCTTAGGATTTCAAAAAGAAATTAAGAGGAAATTGAAAAATTTATTGAAGCAAATGAAAATGGAAACACAACATACCAAAACCTATGGGATACAGCAAAAAACAATAGTAGGAAGGAAATTTATACCTATAATTTTCGAGATCAAAAAGGTGAAAAACCTCAAATAAATAACGTGATGATACATCTTAACTAGAAAAGCAAGAGTAAACCAGACCCAAAATAAGTATAGAAGAAAGGAAAGAATAAAGATAAGAGCAGAAATTAATGAAATTGAATTAATACAAAATATCAACAAAATGAAGTTTGTTTTTTAAAAAGATAAACCAAACCTACTAACTAACCTTAGTCACACTAAAATAATTAAATAATTAAATATATAAATAAAATCAGAGATGTAAAAGGTGACATTATAATTGATACTGTAGAAATTCTAAGGATCATTAGAGGCTATTTGGAACCATTAAAGGTCAATAAATTAGAAAATCTAAAATAAATAGATACATTAGACATGTACAATCTAGCAAGACTGAACCATGAAAAAATCCAAAACCTGAAAAGACCAATAAGTAATGAGATAGAAACATAATAAAAAGTTTCCCAGGAAGGAAAAGCCCAGGACCCAACAGCTTTATTCCTGAATTTTACCAAATATTTTTAAAAGAACTAATACCAATTCTACTTAAACCACTGTGAAAAATAGAGGAGAAGGAAATATTTCTAAATTCATTCAACAAGGTCAGTATTACTCTGATACCAAAACCAAAGACACGTAAGTAAAACTACAGGCCAATATCCTTAGTGAACATTGATGTAAAAACTTTCAACAACATACTAGCTAACTGCATTCAACGACACATTAAAAAGATCATTCATCATGACCAAGTGGGATTTATCCCAGGGATGCAAGGATGGTTAAACAGGAAAATCAATTAATGCAATATATCACATCAATAGAATGAAGGACAAAAACCATATGATCATTTCAATTGATGCTAAAAAAAAGCATTTGATAAAATTCAACGTCCCTACATGATCAAAGCTTTCAACAAACTGTGTATAGAAGAAACAAACCTCAACATAATAAAACCCATATAGAACAGATCCTCAGTTAGTATCATACTGAATGTGGATAAACTGAAAGCCTCTCTATGAACTGGAACAAGAAAAGGATGCCCACTTTCATCACTGCTATTCAACATAATACTAGAAATCCTAAGCAAGTTCTAGCTAGAGCAATTAGTCAAAAAATAGAAAGGGGACATGCAAATTGGAAATAAAGTAGTCAAATTATCCTTGTTTGGCAAAATTAGTAAAGATATTACCAAAAACAATAATAACCATAATTTTTGAACCCAGATGCAAAATTAAAAATATATGTATTAGTAAATCAATTCTGGTAATACATAAGAAATATATAATGATTAACTGGGGTTTACTGTGGTAATAAAAAGTTATTTTCACATACAAAAATTAACTAACGTATTTGAATTGATTAAAAGACAAATCCATATAGTGATCTGAATAGATATAGAAAATTCTGAGAGATCCAAGATGGCCGTGTAGCAGCAGCTCAGGATTGTAGCTCCCAGGGAAAGCAGAGAGAGCGAGTGGATGCCGCAATTGCAGACAAATTTTTGATGCCCACAGACTGGGAGATTCCTGGCGAAGGAGCCACACGGGTCGCCAGCACGACTCTTTTAGCCGGTGCGGCGCTTCTTGGTGCGGAGTGTACGGGACTGGGTGCCCTTTTAGTCGGGCTCGGCTGGTCCCATCCCCACAAGGAGAACAGCAATTGGAAGCACTGAGGACTGAGAGCAAGCACAGCTGAACCCGGAAAGCACAGCAAGCACAGCTGAACCTGGGAAGGCCCAGCTCTGTGGGGAAGGGGCGCCCCCCGAAGGAAAACTAAGAAACAGAAAAAACTTCATCACCAACAAGCCGGACGTTCGCTCAGAGACCAAATCTGAAAGTCGGCAATTACATAGACGACAGGTTGATAAATCCACAAAAATGGGAAGAAACCAGTGCAAAAAGGCTGAGAACACCCGAAATCAGAATGCCTCTCCTCCTACAGGGGATCACAGCTCCTCATCAGCAAGAGAACAAGGCCTGACGGAGGATGAGTGTGATGAACTCACAGAATCAGGCTTCAGAAGGTGGATAATAAGAAAATTCTGTGAGCTAAAAGAACATGTTCTAACCCAATGCAAAGAAACTAAGAACCTCGAAAGAAGATTTAACGAAATGCTAATGAGAATAGACAACTTAGAGAAGAATATAAGTGAATTGATGGAGCTAAAAAACACAACACAAGAACTTCATGAAGCATGCACAAGTTTCAACAGCCGAATTGATCAAGCAGAAGAAAGGATATCAGAGGTCGAAGATCAACTCAATGAAATAAAACGACAAGGCAAGATGACAGAAAAAAAGGGTAAAAAGGAATGAACAAAGTCTCCAAGAAATATGGGACTATGTGAAAAGACCTAATCTATGTTTGATAGGTGTACCTGAATGTGACGAAGAGCATGAATCCAAGCTGGAAAATACTCTTCAGGATATTATTCAGGAAAACTTCCCCAACCTAGCAAGGCAGGCCAATATTCAAGTCCAGGAAATACAGAGAACACCACAAAGATATTCCTCAAGAAGAGCAACCCCAAGGCACATCATCGTCAGATTCACAAGGGTTGAAATGAAGGAGAAAATGCTAAGGGCAGCCAGAGAGAAGGTTCAGGTTACCCACAAAGGGAAGCCCATCAGACTCACAGCAGATCTCTCAGCAGAAACCCTACAAGCCAGAAGAGAGTAGGGGCCAACATTCAACATCCTTAAAGAAAACAACTTTCAACCTAGAATTTCATATCCGGCCAAACTAAGCTTCATAAGCGAAGGAAAAATAAAATTTTTTGCGGACAAACAAGTACTCAGAGATTACATCACCACCAGGCCTGCTTTACAAGAGCTTCTGAAAGAAGCACTACACATGGACGGGAACAACCAGTATCAG